>SJYC01113019.1:0-14484 GCA_006408675.1 Madoqua kirkii
ATTACTTAGCACTTTAAAATTTTACTTTTAATAGCACTCTGATATTGAGAATTACATTTGATTATCAAAAATATTTTGCTAGTTAGGTCATATCTTATTATCTTCATTTAACAGGTGATGAAACTGAGGATTAAAAAAACTAAGTGATTAGCCCAAAGTCACAATAATCAGTGGCAGAGCTGGCCTTGACCCTAAGTCTCCAGAACCCAAGTACAGTGCTCTTTTCATTCATTGGAGACTGACTGTGGTATAACCCAAGTCATCATTCACAAGCAGAAACATATAAACAATAACCCCTCCTTATCTATGAGGGGCAAGTTCCTCAATGACCCTCACCTAGATAGGAGAGGTCCACTGAGGAAATGATAATTTTTTGTGGTTAAAAAAAACAGGGGGAACTGAGGTCATGTGTGAACTTTTGAAAGTCCTCATAAATATTTTTTATGCAGTAAAACAAAATAATAACAGTACATTACATAAACAGAATTATGAAAATTTACATAGCTTGAATTAGTTAAAAGTGATAGGCTTGTATAGTTTCCAGAGGTGATAAGGATGTACCCACTCATGGCAGTGGAAATTTGGGATGATGGTGAAGCAACAAACAGAGGTGGACTGTTAGTTCAAATTATGGATCTTTGTGCTCTCAGAGTCTTCATCTAAGTCTGATCCTGGGATTAAAACAACTTGATTAGGGCTTTAGCCCTAACAAGCAAGTAAATTTCGGTGGCATGACTTAACAACTTTGGCTCTTCAAGATGCTTTCTGTCTTCTCGAGTCTTTTTCTGAAGACACCATAGCATAGTAGCCATTTCCTTCTCCAGAGGATCTTCCTGACTCAGGGATCAAACCTGGGTCTCCTACATTGGTGGGAGAGTTGTTACCATCTTAGCACCAGGGAAGTGTTTTCTTAAGATGTGTATAAGAGACAGTGTCTGCATAGAGTGCAAATCTTTAGCTCAAAAGAACTAAAATTCATTCTTTTTTATGGCCAAGTAATATTCCATTGTGTAAATGTACTGCATCTTCTTTACCCATTCATTGATGGACATCTAGGTTGCTTCCATGTTCTAGCTGTTGTAAATAATGCTGCAATTAAGTTTGTCTGAAGGCAGCTTATTTGCTGTCTGGCAGATATTTAAATGACATTACTTAATGATTTAGGCTCTTCTGAGGTTGCTCTCTTCTGAACATGGTGTTGTAAAAAAAAGACCCTGCCTCTTCATAAATTCAATTAAATCACTCAAGCCTGTACAAAGGCAGTTTATCAGCTGTCCAGCAAACATATTAAATGGTACCACCTGATGATTTAAGCTCTGCTGGAGATGGTTTCTGTCCAAAGTGATTTTTTTTTAGAAGGCATCATAGCACCTCTTAAAGAATTCAGCTAAATAACTCAAGCTCTGAACAGGTAAGCTTTGATATGTAAAGATATACATTTTTTTCACTACTTTCTTGGAGGAGGCTTTAATCTTGTTCTAAAATATTTTTTTCCTGTTGCTTATAATTGTACTTGTCTCCAGTACTATAGCTTCCTAATTATCTTCATTGTCACTTACGATAATTACCTCTAGGGTCCCGCGAGCTTCCTGAGTCATCCTCTAGCCCAGCACATCACTTAAATCAGCATCAATAGGTTCAGACTCAACTTCAGCCAATGACTGCTCCTGTGCCAGGTTTTCATCCTCACCCACAGCTTCTTCTTGTTCCAATATTCTTAAGGTCTTTAGGAGAAATCACTGAAAGACACTTCTCTATCTCTAGTCCAATTTTCTCCCATGTCATATTTGTTTCCCATAGGAACATTTTTATTTTATTTTTAATATGAATTTATTTATTTTAATTGGAGGTTAATTACTTTACAATATTGTATTGGTTTTGTCATACATCAACATGAATCCACCACAGGTATACACATGTTCCCCATCCTAGGAGAAAATTGCTTTACAATGTGCTGGTTTCTGCTGTACAACGATGCAGATCAGCCATGTATCACCTCCCTCTTAAGCATCTCTCCCCTTCCCCCAACATTAATGGGGGAAATCAGTTTAACAGTAATGTTAAACTAGCTAATGCCTCTTTTATGAAGAATACATACTCATTCTTACTTCACCCCTCCAGGTGATCACAGAGCAGGGCTGGGCTGCTGCTTGGAGCCTAGGCTGGGCTTCCTGTGTTATACAGCAATTTCTACATGATAATGTACATATGTTGTTGCTACTTTCTCCATTTGTCCCACTCTTTCCTTTCCCTACTGTGTCCACAAGTCCATTCTCTATGTCTGCATCTCCATTCCATCCTTGTAAATAGGTTCATCGATACCATTTTTCCAGATTTCATATATATGCATTAACACATGATATTTGTTTTTCTCTTTCTGACTTACTTCACTCTGTAGAACAGGTTCTAGGTTCATCCATCTCACTAGAACTAAAATCTGTTCTTTTTTATGGCTGAGCAGTCTTCCATTGTGTATATGTACCACATCTTCTTTATCCATTCATTTGTTGATGGACACATAGGTTGCTTCCATGTTCTAGCTGTTGTAAATAGTGCTGCTATGAACCCTGGGGTACATGTGTCTTTTTCGATTATTGTTTTCTCTGGGTATATGCCAAGTAATCTCCCATGGCACATTAATGTTAAACTATCTAATGCCTCTTTTATGAAGAATATAGCATGAGTGGTGGTGTAGGAATTCCATGATTCCACTAGGATCTTTAGACAGAGGTGCCTTTGTAAGATCCTGAACAACAAAGTTATACATTAGCTTGGCATAAGTCTTCTTAAAGGTCAGACTAAACACTGTCTAAGGGTTCCTGAATCATGCCACTGGGTATAAAGACAATCTTAAAATAAGGCTGCACGTTTGCCAATTCATCTGAGGAACCAAAGGACAAGCAGGAATCAATACGACTTTAAATTCAAGATTTCTTTTGAGTAGTCTTGAGCTTCTTCAAGAAAGCACTGTTAAACCCATTCCTTAAGGAGAGAGGGAGTCATCAGGCTTTTCTATTTGCATGCTAGTATGCTGGAAACTTAGCTTAGTTGTTTCCTCTGAGAGGATATGGGCCTAGTTTTTTGCACACCAGTAGTGGTTTCACTGTGAGGTCACCTGAAGTACTGGCACAAAACAGAAACACCAGCCTCTCTGTTTTGGCTGGCCTCATGTCAGCATCAGTTGGCTCATGCTCTTCAGAAGGGCAAACAGGATTGTTTAAGGGCTTCCAAAGCATGGCAGTCTCAACAGCACCAAAGACTTGTGCACACACACGACTCTCCTCTTCAGTTGCTTTCTACAGTTGTGGCAGATACACTGAGGGAGCTGCAGGATCTAGTGGTTCTTTGGCACCACTGTCACCTAGGATTTAGTTTCCAGGTCATGCATTCATTTCCAGGTGCACCATGCACTTCTCAAACCATCCATTGCTCTTGACAGTTCTTTTTTTTCGAGATCCACTTTGGTGTCTGAAAACATGTCTTCAAAAATTCCTCTCACATGATGGGAGATCGCTTTCATGGAAAAGTGAAAGTGTTAGTCACTCAGTCATGTCTGACTGTACTCTGCCAGGCTCCTCTGTCCATGGAATCCTCCAGGCAAGAATACTGGAGTGGGTAGCCATTTCCTTCTCCAGAGGATCTTCCTGACTCAGGGATCAAACCTGGGTCTCCTACATTGGTGGGAGAGTTGTTACCATCTTAGCACCAGGGAAGTGTTTTCTTATTCCTTTTGTTTGTTTTCAATCCAGAGGTTTAACAACATTTCTGTCTTTTCCATCCTTGGGTCACAAGGAATAAAGCATTTATCACATGGCATAGGTATACTGGAGGCAATCTTGGCCTCAATAAGAGTTTCAGCTTTCCTTATGGAAATTCATTAATATAATATAAGCTACCTATAAAGCTATCTGTTTTACCTTTAAGAAGCATAAGAGTGTCCCTTTTCTCTTCAAGAGATATTACTCTTCTTGCTCTTTAGTGACTTTCTCTGGCGCTGGAGTCCTTGTACCTGGTTTCACTCTCTTCTGCCACAATAGTTACATTTACAGAAGCCACGTTTAGGCTTTATGCTAATTAATGCAGCCTGACAATTACTTATGAGGGATTTTATATTCCTCAATGTCACAAAGTATCCGCATATGATATTTGAGGCCCAAGGATAAATGAAAATATACTGTTGTGATACTTAATGCAAAATAGGCTGATTGTGTAGGGGATGACTGGCAGAAGAATGGTAGAGGAAACAAATGACTCAGAAATTTCTTCACACTTTGTGACATAGTCAGACAGACAATAACGTGGCACTTGGACTGACTTCCGTATGCTCAATTCAACATTTTCATGGTTGTCAAAATGGTATACAGAAGTAAATCCACCAATACTCAAATTCCTAATAAGGACAACTTGTAGTTAGGAAGGGATTACTATAAATTCTCCTTTAAAATTTTATCAGAAAGAAAGGCACTATTCATATCTGTAAAACAGTCTTCTAGCTATGATTTCCTGTGGCTTACTGCTGAATTCGATGTTATGTGAAAGGCAAACATGGCATTTAAGTGTATTTTCTTTAAACCTACAGTAAGTCAATCAAACATCATCCTCTGACAAAATGCAACCTCTGAAGATGGATATGCAAAAGTCAGGCAGGCCCTGAACAGCCCATGCTCAATAAATGACTTGAGAAAGAAAGCAACAATGAAAGAATAAACTAGCCCCTTTTCAACACCCGGCCACTGATACTTTACTTTTATCCCCTCCTCCTGGGAAGATAGAGCGAAGCCTGGCTTTCTTATTCTTCTCTTCAGGGGCCATAGGAAGTGGTTTGGAGCTGTGGTTGAGTGCCGAAGAATCCCGGTTGTTACTGTTCATCCTCAGTGGGGGGCTGGGGGTTTCTCTTCATTATCCAGACCGTCAGACATTTTCAGTTATAACTGATTGCACAGCTCCTAAAGAAGAGGAGGAGCAAACAGGAGTTCAGAGAGGTCTGAAAGACAATCTGGTATATACAGGAGGTTTAACATCTTAGAAACAGAAGCATTGGTATCATGCTAGCTCAGGTTTGACAATAACCTTTCTGGGGGGTTCCTTTTCTAGAGGAAAGGGAGCTGTCTCCTTAAGGTCCAATGATGCAATTTCCTAAAGAGGAAAGCAAAGGTGAGTTTTTTCAACATGTAGATACAAACACCTAAGACGCTTTCTCCCAAAGACACTTTACTTTCTGCTGTCCACACATAGTCTTTTAATGCACAATTTACAATCTCTCCTCTTTGTGAGCAAAATTTGGCACAGGAGCAGAAAGGGTGACAGAGGATGAGATGGTTGGATGGCATCACCGACTCAATAAACATGAGTTTGAGCAAACTCTGGGAGCTGGTGATGAACAGGGAAGCCTGGAGTGCTGCAGTCCATGGGGTTGCAAAGTCAGGCAGGACTGAGTGACTGAACAACAACAATGATCATTTTGGTCAGGCAGCACCACCTCCTCGGAGTCTAGAATTGACATAGGCCTGGTTATTGATTTTTGATGCCCACAACAATCATGTTAGTCACTTTGATACTGGGATGCCTTTGGCATCTGATTCTTACCTGTGTGTACCTGATGAACAAAACACATTCTATTGCTTTATGAGAAAGAACTGAGAAGCAATCTAGTAAAGCAGGTAGTTTCAGCAGAGTTGGGGTAGACTGCTAGAAGCACTGCTCCATCTTCAAGTAACTGAGTAGATGATAAAACAGAGGTAAGTGCCACCAGGAGCAAAGAGGAAATCCAAGGAGAGCCCTGTTTCCTATGGAGACACCATAACCCTACTCCTTGTCATATTTTATATCCTGGAAGAGGGAACAAGGGAGTTGACAGGGGTGACAGGCTTGTAAGAGCCAGTTTGGGTCTTAGCAACTGATCTGCTCTTAGTTTCATTATTCTCTAGTATTTTCTGCCGAGAGCTGAACACATTTGGGTTCCATCCCACTGAAGGGTTACGTGAACTGGAAAAGCACAAACTCAAGGAAATGTTGCGGTTCCTGGCTGTCTTCCCACTCTAGTTCAAGTCTTTCCATTACAGCCCCGACACCTGCCATTCCAAGGCAGGTGTTACAAGTACCTTCCAGGGTAAACAGGTTGGGGAGGGATGGAGTGGGAGTTTGAGGTTAGCAGATGAAAACTAATGCATACAGAATGGATAAATAACAAGTGAACCTATTTAAGATCCTGTGGCAAACCATAATGAAAAGGAATATATATATATATATAGCCAAATCACTTTGTTGTACAGCAGCAATACATGCAACATTGTAAATCAACTATACCTCAGTTTTTAAAAAGAGTACCTACCAAGTGAATCTCTACTTCCAATATAAGGAAAATCAAATCCTACTGCAACAAAATCTTTGTAATTTCATCAAGTATTAACTGGCACTAACTAGCTGTAAAAGAGCTCTCCAAACACAACTCAGCATATCACTTTATTCCAATAATATACCTAATGGGAGGGGGGTTCAGGATGGGGAACACATGTACACCCATGGCGGCTTCATATCATTGTATGGCAAAACCAATACAATATTGTAAAGTAAAAAGAAAAAAAAAAAGAAAATCAACAACAACAAAAAGAGCCCTGCTATCATTCTTTTCAGCCCTTCAGAGGTTACATGTTTATTATTTTCAGTAATGAATTCTAAATTATATTACATTAAGTGGAAATTTAAAAAATTTTACTGTTTAAAATTTTCTCAAATATATAGAGCCTGTAAATATTCAAAAATAACTGAGTACCAATTCATAGGTTCTCCATCTGCACAGGTGACCGCCAACAAACAGTGATTGGTGAGACCTTGATTTGCATAAGAGATCTATTTTCCTTTGCCTAATTGTCATGCCTTGCATAATCATAATGAATTAAGACCAATTCTAGTTTTTTAGGGGGAATCGTGACAGTAAAAATATTCAGTAGTAAATGTTTTGTCACTACCACCACCAGCTTTGTAAGTCTCACATTTTCCTATATGGGTGAAAATGTGTTGTCTTTATTTAATCACTCAGTCGTATCTGACTCTGCAACCCTGGGAACTGTAGTCCATCAGGCTCCTCTGTCCATTGGATTTCCCAGGCAAGAATATTGGAGTGGGTTGCCATTTCCTTCTCCAGGGGATCTTCCCAAGCCAGAGATCAAACTCACGTGTCCTGCTTGGCGGGCAGATTCTTTACCACTGAGCCACCAGGAAAGTTGGTGAAACTATAGCACAAGGTAAAATGAAAAACAAACTGTGATGTCAAGGATCAAGTATATCCATAGGCTACTGGTAAATATTTTAGCTAGAATATGAAATGAGTGCTAATAGGTCTACATTCTCTTTCACATTTTGATCCTTCTCAATTCATTCTTTCTCCAGAAGAGAAGTGAGTTTAAGACTGATTTCACCAATGGTACACTGTATCAGACAGGTTCGTGGTTTTTACTTAATAGTGAAGAAGAATTTGCCAGACGAAGAATAAAAGCACTAGTTTTTTCACCTTGTGTGTGTTTTGTTTGTTTTCCTTTCTGGGTTTAAAAATAATGCTTGAATATGAGATGATTAGTAAATAAAGCTCAAATGTACAGAATCTTGGTAAAAATAATGAAATTTGAAAGTTACTGCAAAAGAACTGAGGATTCTAAGTAAGACCTAGAAAACAGATTTCTAAAAATGTGTCTCATGGGGAGAAAGAGCCACCACATTCTGGACGATATCTATTTTCTGAGGACATATTTAACTTGAGATGACAGAAGCCAGAGAAACACACATGGCCTCTTTAAAATGATATACGAAACTGACCTTACATAATAAGGCAAGTAGGAGTCTGAGCCAATCAGGGTTCTAGCGCACCCAGGTAATCCAAAATATTAGGCACCTTTGTTGTGGATAATTAGGTGTGGCTAACAGTGGCCCTTTTCATCCTTAAATACTCTCTCTGGCTAGAGCCTCAAAAAGTAGATGCCCTGTTTCTTTTCAGGTCGAGATTAAAAAGGGCTACTTGGAATATAGAACTCACACTATACTCTCCTATACTAGACTAGAAGTTGCTGCCGAAAATATGAATACCACATACTTGCCACGGTCCACATCACAGGCATTCTGTAAGGGACCCAGCTTAAATGGCATACCTTTCTATTGCCCAGCAAACTGGAATTGGTTTAATTCCATTCAACTCATAAAGGGATTATAAGAAGGGCTGAGATAAATCTCTTATAGAGATGGAAATGAAACTGAAGAATCTTGGCCCATTTCCACAATAGGAACATGAAGCAAATAAACACTCAGTTTACCTAGACATTTCAGATTCTGTTTTGCTCAAATTATCCTAATATTATGTCAGTTCTTTGTGACCCTTTACAAGGCACAACCAGTCTTCATCTTTTTCTAATGGTCCCAGATAATTCTGAGTTTGTGACCAAGGAATAATGTGGGCGACTCCTTATATCTAACTCACCTTAAAAGCAAGGGCTTCAGAGTATACTTTTAGGTGACCAATGGAGAAAAGGGTAGGGCCCTGTAGGTACTCTTGCTGTTAATCTATTTGCTTCCCAAGTGGGAGGTATCTCTGGCTATTGCACAGACATAGAAAAAAAGGGGGAGTCTATTCTGCTATGTTTATAAACAATGCTGATTTACGAAGCCAGGTCCCTCCCCTGAGACACCTCTCTACAAAGGAAACTATTAATGGATTGCTGGTTCAATCTGCCTATGAGGTCATTATTTCCAAGATCTTGAAAGAGACTATTCTGTTTGGGGTGGCTGTAGGCTCTACTTCAAGAATTGTACAAAAGCACCATTATTCTCTAGGAACCCAATCGAAAAACTGTTGATCTTTAAAGTTTAACTGTTGTTGTTCACTTCTGCAACACAGAAGAAACTTGCAAGTGTGGGTCATGCTGGACCCAGCCACTAGCCATGTCATTTCACTTTTAGAACATGGCCCTTTGCATTGTTGGAGGAACAACTAATTTGAATGGACACCCAGCAAGAGCTTGTATCTGTTCACAAACTGCTTTCAGACTTGGCTACTAGGTTTTTTCCAAGAGAATTCAAATGGCTTTTGCAGATGGTATATTTTTGTTCCAGCCCTTGGGAGTTACTGTGGCTTACCACAGTTCTGTAATTACAATTGAAATTCATCAGCAGTAAGAAATGAGCCTCTTGTCCCATGATAACCAAGAAGCTGGAACAACCCTCTTTCAGAGTACAAAAAAGATTAATTTTTTATTTCCCTCCCTCCTTATCTCCCTTTTTCTCTCACTCTTCTATCTACTCCCACGGTCCCACTCCCAAATGCAAGGGCAGGCATGTGCACACAGGTGCACACACATGTGCGTACATGTGCACACACACACACACACCTTCACTGAATCGCCTTTCGACACAGAGATTTACTACAAAGTATTTCAGAGGAAAACTTTTATCAAGATGCATGGAAACTTTAGATGAAATGATTAGGCACTGTATATACTGGTCATTCTCTCATTCATCCAAATGTATTCTGTTAATGTGGTACCAAATGAAACCCTCAGAGAACATTCAGTAGGTTTAAAAAAAGGCCACCAACCTGCATGTTCCAGGAGTCAAGGGGAAAGATAGGTGCCCAAATATATTCTAGATAATGTGGCCAAAATTCATACCATGACATAAGTGTAGAATTGGATGCAATCAAAAATACCAACTGTGCCCATTTGTCACAGGTGCTCTACTCACATGTGTGAAAGGTGAGAATCCAGAAATACTGGCCCTACGACTTGCAAGACCATTTATGAAGCCACTGGCAACTGAAATCAATATTTTCATCAGATCTGATACCATCAGAGACAAAGGTATCTGATACCATACAGAGACAATGCATGACTGTATTATTCTGTCTGCTTTCAAAAATCTAAATCACTGTTTATTTGCATATTTTCCCTATGAGAAACAAACCAATACTGGCCTCCTTTCAATAACAAAAGCCTAGGCCAGCAGACACACAGCCTTGATCTAATAAACTCAGAGGTAAAGTTCTCAAACCACCAGCCACACAAGGCCATTACTATAAATCAGTGAGCCCATCAATACTGCTTATGTCCCTTTCATATCAAACTAGAGGATATAACGCAGGAATGAGATGCAGCCAAGGGGAAATTTCCAAGGTTTCTGACATTTCTGAGATACCTACAGAAATAATAGGGTTGGCTGCAAGACACCTGGAACTGATGAGATGACAATCAAACTGACAAGCACACATAAGAAGATTGATTCTGGTATCACAAAAATGTAGTCAAAAGTCAAAGAACTCTCACTATGTTAAGACATTAATAGAACATGAGGGCATTTCAAATTTCTAGAATTGGGTAAATCTTTATAGCAAGAATTAGCTCTAGAGATCAAGAAGAAGTGAACTTTTAATAAGTTTCCAGATTTGGAGGTATTAGGCTGACACAGATTTAAAGTCAGCCAACATCTCCTTAGACAAAGATACCAATGCTGGACTATTCTTTGTATTTTGGGATGAGGTTACTGCTTTTACTGTGAGAATGGTGTATACACTGAATTATACTTGGTTGTGGGAAAAAGGACCCAAGAGTTACTTGCTGGCTCTTTCTTGGGCTCCCTTGTAAACAGAAGTACACATTTTTCAAGGTGGCTAGCTGAGCTTCCAGGTATAAACTGTGATGGGGACACAAATGACACTTTGCTAACTAGCCTATGCTGATACTAAACCCATCTTATCTTAGACACATACTTAGCAACTGCAGTAGCCAGACGCTTATGATCGGCAGTGTAAGTAGATGTAGTGAACTGTTTTCAATTGCCAAAAAGGAACAAAACACCTGGCCTTCCACAAAGGGGACAATGTATTATCCTTTGAAAGAATATACAGTGCTTTGCATTTTACAGCAACTTGCATCTGAAGATTTCTAGCAACTTTTCAGCCATTGTTTCCCATAATAGGCTAAGATGCCAAAGAAGGGAGAAAGGGCATTCCTCTCATTTTATAGGGAGGAGGAGCCACCACATTGGTGTCCCTCAGTAGCCCTAAACCCCCACTCCCAGGCTAGGTAGACAAGAGCCTGACCCCTAACAATAGCCAGCCAGATGGGCCCAACTTAGTATTTTGACCATCTTGTTTCCAACTGCACTTAGTCATTAAAAATGTCATCTCCCTCACTAGATCATAAACTTCTGCTGTGGCTGCTGCTGCTATGTCGCTTCAGTCATGTGCAACTCTGTGCGACCCCATTGATGGCAGCCCACCAGGCTCCCCCATCCCTAGGATTCTCAAGGCAAGAACACTGGAGTGGGTTGCCATTTCCTTCTCTAATGCATGAAGGTGAAAAGAGAAAGTAAAGTCACTTAGTCGTGTCTGACTCTTAGCGACCCCCTGGACTGTAGCCCCACCAGGCTCCTCCATCTATGGGATTTTCCAGGCAAGAGTACTGGAGTGGAGTGCCATTGCATAAACTTCAGTCATAACTGTCATGCTTCCATGCTGCTTAGTACAGTGCCTTGTTCCCAGTAGGCATTAAGTACACATGTGAGGGAATGAATGGAACTCTATATGCTCTATGCATTTGTTGAAGCTCTGAGTACATTTTTCTTAATGTTGAATAAGCCTATATGCTTACTCAAAGCAGGTCTAAGCCAAGAAGGAGTTTGGACATCTTGGCACTAGTCTATTGGCCAAGAAATTGGGCATCATGGAGAAGCCAGCCACCTTTGGATTATCAACACCTCATTGTTCACTATATGACCTTGTAACAACCACGAGTTTATTCAAGCTTTGCTCTTATTTGAGCCAGACAACAACACGTGAAGAAGGGAGCACCATCCGCATTTTCCACATGGGGAATTAACAAGGCATAGAGGTTAAATGACTTACCCAAGGGTCGTAAAATAACTGCAAGAACCTAGACTAGAATCTCGAACTCTCCTCAATTCCCTTCCCTTGGTACCATTACCATGTGGATCCTGGTAAACCCACCCACACATGCACACACTCTTTCTCTTTATACATACACTTTCATCCTCCCCAAATATTCATATGACAGTTCTTCCTTTTTTCATTTCAACCCACTTCAGGCTGGTACTTACTGATTTCAACTGCATTTCTCATCCAAAGACCCAAGGCTAGAAGATTTACTGACACAACTCCAGGAGGATTCGTTGGCCGGTAGGACCAATTCTTAGATGGCCTTGTTTTGGGGCTTGTCTGTTCTGGGGCACTCACCAAGGGAACTCTGCTATCAGAGACAGGGGTGTGCTGTTTCAGAGAGCCTCGCCTGGGAGATACCATTACAGCGTGTAATGGAGGGAAGCCATTTCAAAGATCATTTGATCAGGAGGAGCTGAGCTACTTATTAGGCAGATTTGCAAAAGCAGCCAGACAAGTAAAGGAGGCACTAGCTCTTTTTACAGCTGCTTGTTTCAGTCTTAGATCCTGCAAAAGATAGCTCCCAACTGACACACATACAAAACATGGTTACACAGAACACATTCATGCTCTGTCTCACACACAAGAGCAAATGAGGTCAGTTCTGCGGTAGTCCTATTCTCTGCTAACATCTTTCTGAGTGACTTCCATTGTTTGCATCAGGAACTTCACATTAATGAAATCCAATAAGCCAGCATATTAGTTGCAAATTTCAATGATAGGTTGCAAATAAAGAAATTAATAGGTATACCATGGCATACTGCACATATTATGTGGGACAAGTAGCTCCCTATTTGAGCGACTTCCTAAGCTTCTAAATGGATGCAGCACCGTACTTTATTATTCATTGTGTATGCTGTATGAGCTAATGCCAAGAAAATGCTAATGACCATCTGACGTGTGTTTATATTTGCAAACTGATGCATTATTACAGGTTTGAGTTTTTCATTTCCAACACTGATGCTTCTAAGAAGAGAAAATAAGATGCGTGAAGAACAGAGGTAGAAATTATCAAAGCATAAAAAAGTAAAAGATGCTTCAAATAAATGTGGAGGCGGGGAGAGAAGTACAACCCAGTAATAAAACACTTCCTGGTTCTCAAAACAGAACACAGTATCCTTGGAAGCTGTTGGACAAAAAAAAATTAGATGCAGATGAGCAGCCCAAGTGAACAGGATATGGTAAACCAACATCTTTCGTCTCTGGGATTCTAATTGCTCTCTGTGACTATGCATGGGTGATAATTACACCCTTCCCTGATCACCTCTGGTGAAAGAGTCACAAATTTCCTCAAACTCAAGCCTAAAGAGTCAACTGCCAAAATTTCTAGGGCTCTTTGTATACATGGAGATGTCTGGACACTGTTTTCAAACCTGTGCCTTATGGCTCATCGACCTAGGAATTTGCTCTAGTCTCAATTTGTCTACACCCAAATTGGCTTCCTATAGGGAAGGTACCCACTGAACATTTGAAGAGAAGAGCTACATGGGGTCAACTGAGACATTAACATTCATTTTTCTAAACTAGGAATTTAGATCATTTTAGCAAAGCTCATATTCTATCTAGCACTCCTCCAAAAAAGACATTTTGCCAGAACTGGAGGTCAAAGAATTTGAACTGGTATAAAATGCAGCAACTCTTCTTCAGCTTTTGCCCATCAACCAAAGTTTACAAAAGAGATGAGCATGTGTCTACATAGCATGTGGGGAGCTATAGTTAATGAAGAGGAAATATTATCTTAAAAAAAAAAAGGAAGAATGGGAAATGATCAGACCCAGTTTCCATCTATTCCACTTCACAAATGGTAGGGGATAAACTGCTGGCCACAGCCTTAGCTGTAAGAATTCCCCATCTCCTACCCCTACCAAAATGGATTATTATTGTCTTTAAGAAAACTGGCCCTGGGTCTAAGAAAAGATTATAGTCCACCCAAAGAAATTCCTCTAGAACCAAAAGCCTAAAGGATGACCTCACAATCAAGCCTGCTGGCTTTCCTGTACCAGCTAAATTCACTTATGAGCTTCGGATCCACCAAGTGATTCATTCTTCTAGCGGCTAGATACTCAGCCACATGGTTGCAGCTGCCACTGCCCACTTCTCTAAGATATGGCTTATGACTGGTTCATGCTGGAGCAGACCCCTCCTCTAGCACACGATCAGTTTTGATGCCCCAGTACTCAACTGTACACACAAAGAGAAGGCTGTCAGATACCTAAGTCTTTCTGTGGCCTGGGGAAGTCCACAGACTGAGATCATAGGGCCCAGCCCTTACCTCTCAAAGGAAGGAAATGATATCCTGGTAGGAAAAGTACAGATAAAGCAGAAGCAGGATTTAGTGCAAGGAGTGGGAATCAGCAGGGGGACTCAGTCAGTACTTCCCAATGACTCCTGTGGAGCCAGAACTATGGCCTGGAACACATACTGACCAAGACTGGGGGAAGGAAGGGACTTCCCTGGCACTCCAGTGGTTAGAATTCCACGCTTCCACAGCAGGGACAGGTTCAATCCCTGGTTGGGGAACTATGAGCCCACAGCCATGCAGCATGACA
>SJYC01113020.1:0-24286 GCA_006408675.1 Madoqua kirkii
ACTCCAGTGGTTAGAATTCCACGCTTCCACAGCAGGGACAGGTTCAATCCCTGGTTGGGGAACTATGAGCCCACATGCCATGCAGCATGAAAAAAAAAAAAAAAAAAGGCGGGGGGGGGGCAGGAAAAAGGGAGGAAAGCTGAGTGTTCATAATAAATAAATATATATAACTCTGAATTACAATTCTGTATCAAGCAATGGTCATCTCAGAGTGTTCTTTCTCCTTTAAGATTGAGCCTAATACATTCCCTGCACTTAACAATTATGTCAGCCAATCACCAGCGGGTTATGCAGCTATATAAACAGAGGAAAAGGGAAGATCTTAAGTCAGTCTGACATTGCTTATTATAGGAAAAGAAACCAGGTACATGCTTTCTTATTACGGATTGCTGATTGACTTTTATTTCAAAGAATCTGAAGACCAAAACAGAGACCTGCTACCCTGTAAGGAGGTCAGATAGTAACTCATGCCTCTTAAGCAACCCATCTGTGCTTGTATTCATTTATTTCAATAACAAATATTTATTGAGACTTATGTACTAAGTACCATGCGAGGTGCTGGGAGTAAAGAGATAAACATCAGTAAATGTCCAGCCCTGAAAGAGATTATATAGGCTTGAACAGTGGGTTTCATCTCTGGGCTGCATATTCTATATAAAATGTATATTAAATATAAAGATAACAAGACAACTACAGAATTGGTAAGGGCATGTGTTTTGCAAATTGAAGAGTGCTAAAAAAAAAGAGAGACTGGAGGAGTTCAGAAGGAAGAAAAGATACTTTTTGACTGCTATCCTACTAGATGAGAAATTGGTACCAATAATCATACCTGCACATTCAAGCCAAGTGTCTCATACGGATGTTCATGCCTCTCATCTCCACACCACCAACATTCATACCCACCAGGTATTGTGTCAGGTACACGGAGATATATACAAAGAGAGATGAATGAAGACCAGTCCCCGTCTTCAAAGAGCTCACAGTTAAATAAGGATGGTGGACATGCATACATGCAATAGGAAATACAAAGGGATGCAACCCAGGTAGGCACAGGACGCTTTAGAGGGACAGAGCAGAAAGGGTAACAAATGTTCTCAGAGAAAATCAGACATGTATCACTTCAGCAGAGTATTGAAGGGTGAGTAGAAGTTTGCTGGGGTTTGAGAAATGGGAAGTACTAGGGTAGCGTTATACATTATTCAAGAGTATATTCCAGCAAACAAATACCCCAACCATGCTAGATCATGTTTCTAAGGTTTGGGCACTGTTTCTCCTGAACTAAGCGATTCTGGTCTTATGTAAAAAGAGATCTTAAAACTCTGGAAGAAAGTAACATGTATAGGACTTTCAAAAGCCAGAACACGGGATCCTGGTAACATATAGAAGGGACTAACATGGGTGACACAAAGCATTTTCCAGACTTAAAGTCATCTATGAGCAGAACAGACTTCTTTGAGGGAAACTATATTAAGACTATAATATGTGGGAAAAGAAACCACTGACTTTCACGTTACATTTAAGAACTAAGTTGCATCTTGTTCCCTAATTTTAATTTCTGGAGTTGATTTTTAGTCAGGTTTTTTATCAACCCCTCAAAATTGTCTCCAACCAAACAAGAATGGCTAGTTCTAGCTCCACTCCTGGATTGTTCTGCAATCTTGAGGCAATCAATAAATCTTCATAAATAAATTCAGTCTTTCATTCAGCATTTAAATAGTGTCTAATATGTGCCCGGAAGGAGGAGGATGCTTTGAAAAGTTAGTGCAGGAAGGGTAGCTAATACTCCCCACAGGTGTCTGAGGATGCTACACTTAAGCAAGGTATTGAAGGATAAGTAGGAGCTCACCAGGGTCCAGGGCAAGAGATGGACTAGTTAGTCCCTGCCCTCGAGGAAAACAGTTTCATGGGTGTTGGCCACGGCAGCTCAGGGTGAAGTTGACAACAAGTAGCTACTGAAGGACAAGAGAGGGGCTCCCAACAGCCTGAAGAAGGAAGCTTCACAGAGGAAGTATACTTGAGTTCAGTTTAAAAGGACAAGTAACCAAAGGTTACATTTCAAGCACAAGAAACAACATGTACTAAGACCAAGAGAAGATTACAGACAATGCAGTATGAGAGAAGCTACACGTAACTTGATACAAAAAAAAAAAAAAAACCAGTAAAGACCAAATTAAGAAGAATCTCACATGCTTTTCTTAGGGGTTTGGACTCTGCCTGTCTAGATAAAAAGCCACAGGTGGGGAAGCATGGGCAGTATGGAAAGAGGAATAGAGAGGTTTCAAAAAGTAGCTCTATTCTGGACATTGGCCAGCATGGCAGAGATGCTAGCAGTGGGATTAACTGGTCTCAGGACCCTGAATAGAAATCTGGGTACAAATAGAGTTCTAGCCCAAGAAGCCCAGAAGAGTGTTGGAGGACTAATGTGGGTTTTTTTTAGGCTTTAGGGGGTCTTCCAGCTTTATTTAAGGATAATTGACAAACTTAAAATGTATATATTTGGGATGTACAATGAGATTAATGCTTTGGTATATGTATACAATGGGAAATGGTTATCACAATCACATTAATTCATACATCCATCATCTCATATTGTTTTGTTTTTTGCTTTGTTTTGCATTTTGCTATATTGAAAACACTGAAGATCCGCTCTCTTAGCAAATTTCAAACATAAAGCACAGTATTATTAACTACAGCCATCATGCTGTTCCTTACATCCCCAGTGTAGCCTTTAGCTTTTGTTCAGGATTCCAGACAGAACTGTGCTTCAGTTTGTTTTTAGAAAATCAGAGTAAACAACTAGCTTAGAATGATGATTATTTAAAAAGCTAATGAAGTTGGTATGCTGATAACAAATATGATGATGTGGGAGACTCTTTAAATGAGCAGCCACTGGACTGCCACCAGTAAACATATTCCCAAGAGAATTCTAAGAACACATTATTCTGGTTTTGGCCAATAGGACAGCCCTTATCAGTTTCATAAAAAAATTTGTCTAAATTTGTATAAAGACTCTACCAACAAACATAAACATTTTACAAAGAGTAAATATCTACAAATGGTCCTCAAATATATAATTTTTCTGTAAGTCTACATACAAAGAAGAGAGAACAAACACAGTGACACATTGGATACCTCAATAAAAATTATACTAGAAATATCTAGTGGGAAGCAGAACAAAGATCTAAGAACCTTGTCTTTATTACATAGCAAAAATAAACAGCTGAAAGGAACATCAATTCACGTGTGATTGGGAAAGACTTCTCTCTAGCTATATCTGTTCCTCTCAATGTGTGTGCCCAGTCGCCCGGTTGTGTCTGACTCTTTGCGATCCCATGGACTTTAGCTTGCCAGGCTCCTCTGTCCATGAAATTTACCAGGCAAGAATACTGGAATGGGTTACTATTTCTTTCTCCAGGAGATCTTCCCAACCCAGAGATTGAACCTGCACCTCTTGTGTCTCCTGCATTGGCAGGTGAATTCTTTACCACTTGTGGCACCTGAGCAACATTCCTCTCAATAGAGACAGCACAATTAAGACAATAAATATAAACAGAGCGGCAGTCATATGGCATTATGGAATGATTCAATGAGAGCAGAACGTGGGCTGAAAATATTAATTTGGAGACCATCAGCATGGAAGGAAGTGCAATCTCCCAGGAAGACACAGAATGACAGAAGGCAAGATCTCAGGGGAACAACAATATTTAGGGTCTAGAGGAGGAACCAGGGATCCTGAGAAATACGATTAAAGGAGTGGGGGAATTGAATCTATGACATCATGGAAACCAAGAGAAAAGTATTCCAAGATGAGTGTGGCTATGAGGCAAATGTCACAGAGAGGTCAAAAGTGCTCTTATCTTTTTGCCCTTCCATCCTTTCCTTAGGGTTCACTAAAGTTGATGCCTTGTCATTTTCAGGTCAGAAGAGAAACAGCCAAGGAGCCCCCAGAGGTCTAGTGATGTGTTTCAGCATATTTCGAGAATTTGCATTTCCAGGCTCTGGACATTTGGTGCTCCTTGAGCAGCATGAACAAAACCACATGACATGCCTTGAGAAAGATTTTCCTTTCGGTGGGAACTGGTACTGCCATAGCCATATATCACCATGACCCTCAGCTTTGCTGCAAAGGGCACTTTTATGAGGTCATATTTGTTGCACTTCTGCAACACCACATGGTTCAGAGAACAGAAAAACTGTAGCTACCATTTAGACATTTTTTTTTCATAAGGTTTATGCTCAATTCAAAGAGGTCGTACTTGCTAACCACCACCTCAAAGATGCTGTGAAGCAAAGATGCAAATATTCAGCCTGGACTGGAACCTTCTCAGCCCAGCACTGATGCTAATGAGCTTTATGACCTTGAGTACATCCCTTGACTGCTCTGAATCTATTTCTTCACAGACGAAAGGTGACTACTCACCAAGATGTTGTGAGGATCAAATGATCCACATGTGAGAAATGAGTAAAGCAATTTAAGGTATGTTACCCACAGAAGATGTTTACAATTACTGCCATGGATTTCATGGGCCATAAAATCACCACCATTCATTAAGATTTATGTCCTAGGCACTCTGCTAAAAGTTACTCATGAACCAGTTCACATAACTTGCTAACCCCTTGAGGTATCATTATTTCCATTTTACAGATGAAACCGACATTCAGAGACAGCAGCTTACTTGCCAAGGTCACAGAATGAAACTATACAAAGGCAAATACCATACGATTATCACTTATATGTAAACATCTAAAATACAACAAATATGAACTTATCTAGGCAGCAGAAACAGACTTACAGACATAGAGAACAGACTTTGGAGACTTGTGGTTGCCAAGGCGGGTGGGGTAGAGTGGGGGATGGTTGGATTGGGAGTTTGGGATTAGCAGATGCAAACTATTATATATAGAATGGATAAATAACAAGGTCCTATTGTATGGCACAGGGAACTATATTCAGTATCCTGTAATAAACCATAATAGAAAAAAGTCTATACAATCTCATGTCTGTGTGACTCAAAAGTCTATGCTCTTACTTATGCTTCCTCAATCACACTACAGTTTAAATGTGAGATGATGAGTTCTCAGTCACTGCAGCTTTCACACAGACAACAAAGCTCTTAGGGCTTTGAGATGGGTGAACTGTGCTTCCATTGTAATGTTTCGGAACAAAGCTTGGAAATGAGCAGACCCAGTGCCCACAAGGCAGGCATTTCAGCATTAGAATCAAGGTCAGAGGCGGGCCTGTGGTTAGAGACCAGAGGCCAGATCTTGGGCTCCACTAGCATAAGGAGTCTTTTTCATTCCTCCTCCCCTAAGTTTCTGTATACCAGCAAATGAAGGTGACGTTACTGAAGGCTTCATGATTTCAAGGGAAAAGTTGTAGGATGAGGGGGGACATCGAAATGAATAAGAAACAACACTACAGTGGCCAGATAAGGATGTCCTAAAATGACACAGGAACTGAGGAAATGCTCATGGGTTTTCTTTTTCACTCAAGTGGGAATGAACATTGACCCCAGCTTGTGGTTAAGAGAAGTAAAAACTTAAAGAAAAGCAGGCAACAAGTTCTGTGAAAATCGGGTCTTTGGCAGCAAAGAACCATACTGTTTCTCTGTTACTTCCGGGTCCTGCCCCTTTGAAAGCACCACAGTCCAAGGCTTGTGGTAAGGATAGTAAGAGCTACCATTTGTTGAGCACTGACTTTGTGCTCAACATTTGTTGAGCCAGACACTGCATTTCATCCTGACAACTCAATGAGGTAGATGGTATTACTGTCATGCCCATTTTACAGATGAGGAAACTGAGACTTGAGGAGCATAAGTAGTTGACTCAAACAAGGTTACATGGTAGGAAGTGGCCAAATTGGGATTCAGAAGCTGGGGTAGCTAATTCTAGAGTCGGTGCTCCTAATGCTTCTTGCAAAAAACAGACTCACTAGAAAAGACCCTGATGCTGGGAAAGACTGAGGGCAAGAGGAAATGGGGATGACAGAGGATGAGATGGTTGGATGGCATCACTGACTTAAAGGACATGAGTTGAGCAGGCTCCAGGAAGCAGTGAAGTACAGGGAAACCTGGCGTGCTACAGTTCATGGGGTCACAGAGTCAGACACGACTTAGTGACTGAACAACAATGAACGCCACCACCTCTATCATAGTGAATGCACAGGTTACTGGATATTTTGAGAAGTATAAAATACCATATAAATACAAGGGGTGGGTCTCTTTGCTTAGCACTCCTCACTGTACTGAAGTGAATTCAGGTAGGTGCATTTTTTCCCTCCTAAATTTCAGTCAGTATTGTCAGTTTTATAATTTGCTTTCAGTTAAGTCTCAGCGTTTTGGCAGAATAGACCAAATATAAATTTGCCAGGCAATTTCCCTAAAGCTGTCTCCTGGAGGAGGTTGTGGCTAAATCTTAATTAAGTACAAGATTTCCATTAAGGTCTAAAGGCTTACTTTTCTTCCTCTGCCTTATGCCCAGTGATAAAGTGCTTTGTAACACAATTTTCTATAAAGATGGACCATCTTCCCTGTGCTAAGAAAGAGTTCTAGGAGGCAATCTGCTTTGGGAAGTGGCTTCCCTAATCCTGACTGCTGTTTCCAACCACTTATGGGCCTTCAAGGCCTTTGGATGCTGAAAAACCACTGGATGACATGATAAAGATTCCTCTAACCCCAAACTTCAAGACTGCTGCCTTGGACTACAGTTTCACGGTGACTTCATCTTTCCCATTCAAAGGAATTACATCAAAGGCAGAGTCTGGGGCTTTCAATCTGAGCTGGTAATGCCATTGGAATTCTGGGACAGAGGGACAGAGGCACTGGATCTGTCCTGACAATATGCTGCTGCCCACCCACCCCTTTTATAGTTTCTTAGCTGAGTTTCACAAGCAGCTGCTCTGAGTCTGGCATTATGCCAGGCATTGAGAATCCAAAATAGGTAAAGTGATGTGGCCTCTACTATTAAAGACGTTCTCAATCTAATGATGGGTGTGCATGGCGGGGGGGGGGGGAGCTATTATCCCAGAGTACAGACTCTTCCCTATTGTGTGTCAGAAAATACATCACATGGCAGCACAGTCGTATTTTGCGTGATTTTTCCTCCAGGGAGACTCCAGCAGGGGCAGCCACGGACCAGGGAGCCTTCTACAGGGCGCTGGTGCAGACTAGGGTGGCTCACAGCTCCGGCACCAGGCTCCTGGTCTACTGGTTCACTCCTGGATTTTTTTCTCACCCTCTGCAAGGAATCTACAGTCTGTCTGGAGTGCAAGCAAGTTTCTTCAGCTTGTCTTTACCCCCGCCTACTGAGAAATTTCCTCTGTTGACTTGACTTTTAACAGCTGTTGAAATTCCAGTGCAGTCTATATATGCACGTGCACACTCACAATAGAAATGCATTTTATTATCCAGCTAGCTCATTAACCTTCTCTTTCTCCTCCTTGAATACCACAATCCAGAGTAAACAGGGGAAAAGCAGACCTGGCTGGATGAGAGGTACCTGCTTGGAAGCATGACTGCCCTTTCCACGTGTCTAATCAGCAGGCAATTCCAGATCATAAACATAAAAGCAGACACCTGCATTTGCATAGGAAACCACTAACAGTGCTTAAAGAAATGCACGCCTCACCTTCATCTCCCCTTGGGAGGGAAATGAAGTGGCAAGTTAAGTCATAAACTTGGAAAAGACAAACAAACCATCTAAATCCTAACCTCTCTGGAAAGGACTGGCTAAGGTTCTGCCTATTAGAGATGATTTCTGCAAAAGGAATCTATGGCAAAAGGATGAAAAACTTGATCTAGGATTTGAGTTGCTTCTTTTTTATCCTAGACATAAATCTCCCTACTTTCTGCCAGAAAGGTCCAGTCTCACTGGCACCTGCCTAAGAGCAACTCTCTTCCTTTTAGCTGAGGCTGAGAAGAGAACAATGGCAAATGGGGGGGGAGGAGTGACAGTTATGATCATGAACACAATTGAGTGTGTCACAATGTGTATGTATGTGTGCATGTGAAGTAAGAAAGTGTGTGAATGTGGTAAAAATCAGTCTATGTGTATACATAAGAGTTTGGGAAAGTTTTATACGGGTGTGTACATTAGAGTGCGGGTCACTATTTAGCACTATTGTGAATCTATGTTAAAATGAGTGTTGCCATGTGTAAGTGTGATTACATGCAAATGTGACTGAGTTACAGTGATTGTGTCAGCACTAAGTACATGAGTGGGAGAGAATGTAATCCAGACTGTACAAAAACAAGAGTTCAAATAGGTG
This sequence comes from Madoqua kirkii, assembly GCA_006408675.1. NCBI lineage: Eukaryota > Metazoa > Chordata > Mammalia > Artiodactyla > Bovidae > Madoqua > Madoqua kirkii. The sequence continues at coordinate 8,267 of SJYC01113020.1, forward strand.
GATTGTGTTTATGGTGTGAGCATGTATAAATGTGAACATATGAGCATGTATACACATGTGTGTGTCCTGGTGAGTTATGAGATGTGTAAACGTGTAACTGTAAGGAGGAAATAGTGATGACACTGCAAATGTGTTACAGTATATGAAACTGAGTGTGTGTGTGGACTGCATGAGAAACAGGCAGAGGAATGTCAACTTGTGCACAAAGTGTGTGTGATTGTGTAGGAATGTGGGAGTTAAGGGTGACTATATCATCTGTGTGGATGTGAGTCTATAGGTATAACTGGGAGTGTAAAAGCATAAGAAGGAACATCAGTGGGTGAGTGCATGAGAGCGTGAGCATGGGTGTGTGTCAGTATGGAAAGGTGAATATGAGTATGGGGACTTCCCTGGTGGTCCAGTGGTTAGGACTCCATACTTCCACTGCAGGGGCACTGCTTTGGTCCCTGCTCAGAGAATTAAGATGTCATGTGGTGGGCCAAAATTTTAAAAGTTAAGATACAGTGCATCAAATATATTAAAATAAAAATAAAATAAATAAATGTATGTATCATTGTATGGCAGTAGGAATGTACTGGTACATAGGGTGTCTGGAAATATACAAGGGTGAGGGGTTAAGGGTGATCATTGCTATAAATGTGTCTGGTGTGAACAGTAAGTGTGAGCCAGGGAGGTAAATATGATCATGTCAACGTACAAGAGTGTGTGAGTGTGCATGTTTTGTGTGTGCATGCATATGCATGTATGTGAACAGTGGAGGGCTCCAAAATAAGATGCTGAGAGACAATTCAGGAAGTGTCTCCTTTCCCAAATCACAATATATGTCGAGTTACATGCAAGTGCCTTAGCCGCTCTCAACCTCTATCTCTCATGGGGAAGAGATGATAAAAATAACCTACCTCGTGCTGCTCGTATCACTTTTTTTTTTTTTAAATCAGAAACAAAAACAACAACTATCAGGAAAAAAAAAAAAACAACCTACCTTGCAGAGTTACTGTAGGATCAAACAGTCTCATGTAAATAAACCACCTAGCGTAATGCTGGCAATAGTAGGTACTCAATAAATATGTTATTATTGTGGCTGTCACTGAACACCCAGGAGAGACCCAGGGGCTTGCCTCTTGTTTTAGCCAGTTCTAGTTACTTTCTGTTGCTCCAGCTCTATAGAGGATCCCCTGCCAGGGCATCTCTGGAAAGCTGAATGCATCGGTATCGACAAGGCTGTAATTTCACACCTTCAATTTCACGGCCAAAAGTCTGGGGCTTCCCTCTCCATGAGAAGGCATCACAGAAACACCTGCCGCTGAGCTGCAGTTCTCCTCTGTCCTGTAGGCGCAGGACAGGCTCCATGTGAAAGAGAACTGCACTGCACAGTCCTTGTTTCTTATTTGAGTCTGTTTGCTTTTCTCATGGGGTGTTTTATTTCCCTTTTGCTTGTCTGATTTTGCCTTGGGCAATATGAGACACATCTCTGCAACTGACAAAGAGACAGAAGACCAGAGAGACAGGGACGGTAAGATACAAATGGATAGCTGACTGTAGCATATAGCAACAGAAGGCCAGCTGGAGGAGACGACAGAGGAAGAAGCTGTCATGGCCGCCTGAGAGGAAAAGACACAGGTGGATGATCAGAGAGGCAGGTCAAGAAATCTGAAAGAAGTGGACAGGAAGAGAGAGAGGCTCAAATGGAAAAGCTGGTAGGGAACTGTCAGACACTTGAGCGAGGCTGGAGAGCTGTGAAATTTGGTCCCTACTCCTGAAGAGCTTCAGTCTAGTTTACCTGCCAAGAGGACTATGCTAGAAACCATGCAAGGGTTAGTTAAGGCAGCAGAGCAACAAGGGTTATGCTACATGCTATGGACTCAGGCGTTGTTGGAGAGTTGGGGAAGGACACACCCTCTGGCTGGGTGGGAAGACAAAGGGAAGGTTCTGGAAAGTTTAAGTTAAGCCTACCAGACCCTGAAACTGGGATGGTCAGGATAGGGGTATGCTTTGAATAGGAAGGTAACATGAAGGTTATGGGGCAGCAGAAATGAACAGGAAAAATTGGTGAATTTGTCGACTTCACTATCAGGAAAGCAAGAGGAAAGGAAATGACAGCTTGATGGTATGTGTGCCTGTGTGATACTAAAGCTCCTAGATGGCCCTTGACATTTGCAAAGGACTTGGCAATGACTGTTAGCTTATTTTTCCTACTCCAGGATGTAGGTCGAAGCTGTCATTTTCATGTCCGAGGTGGGAAACCAAGGGCAGTGGTATAAGCCCCCAGAAAGTAGAGTCTTTGATGGCAGGAGCTCTGGTGGAAAGGTGACATTTACCTGAATTCAGAGATCCCTAACTTCCTGCCCTGGAATCCATTACTCACCTCACACCGCCACTGCTGCAGGACCTCCGATGGGCTCAGGGCTGGGAACAGCAGCTGTCACAGGGCACAAGGACTCAGCTGATCTCTCTTGGGGGAAACCTGCCAAGAAAAGCATTGTGGGGGAGTGGGAACCTCTTTCCCCACCTGCTCCTGCTCCATCCATCTCCCCCAAACATCTCACATACACACACACACACCACACTACAGAAAATCCCTTAAGAAGGCAGAGAGTCAGAGTCAAGAAGTATAAAAAAGCCCAGGTATATCAGAGTCCAGACAGGGCACTGAACTGGGAGTTTCAAGTTGAGAACGGCTATCACTTCACCACTCTGGACCTGCTTGCTAGTGAGTGGACTACCCTCAGCAGCTTGGGTAAGTGCTGAGAGCGCTCAGTCAAATATGACAGATGTGAAATACTTGCATATTGACAGGAGATGGTGTCATCTAGTGGACAGGAGGAAGCCACGAGATGATGGCAAATGCAGGTTTGGCTCTGGTGACACCTGAGCTGCCTCAAGACTCAGCTGTTCAGCTTATTTCATCCTTAACCACCAAGTCTCCACCATCAGTTCCATTCTACCTCCTCAACAATGTCCCTCACTGAGTTGGTGGGCAGAGCACTTTGAGGTTCCCTAACTTGCTATCATCTTACAGCTACCGAGGGCCTCAGCCTCTAATCCTATTTGGAACTTTCCTCTAATTCTGCCACAGGGATGTCTTCCCTAGTCTTCTCCAGATTTCTTTGGGTGAATACATCCAGGGCTTTTTAGGAGGTTACAATTTATCCTGGCTTCCCCCAAGATGTTTCCATGCCCAACCACAAAGAAGACAGGGTCCGTTTAACCCTTCCCTTTGCTCACAATCACTTCAGCCTCTCAAGGAGGAGACTGTTTCCTTGATAGGACCCCAAGCTCTGCAATCCTTCTCCTTCCTTCCCTGCCCCCCTCTTCTCCACAGTCTTTGTCCTCAAAGAAGAGCAGCACCTATGGACTAACTTCCAACAGAGTCAGATCCAAGCTAGCGCACGTAGAGGGTCCTAATCTGAACACATGGATGGATGGATATTTTAAAGGTAGAGACAGTAAAATTGAAGCCTTGGGGAATCAGGAAAAACCCTGTCATTCCCAATTCCCCCCTTCTAGAAAAAAGACCAAGCCATCCAGGAATGCCAGTTGCTGCTGGCAAGCCTCCCAAGCAAGTCTGTCCCCTGTGGGCGCATCCCACATGCACACTCCAGGCAGTCTTTTCAAATCCGACCCACTGCGCTGCTGAGCAGTATGCTGCCCCCTCCCCTGCTGTGTGAGACCATCCTACAAGGGCATGGGGTGGGGGCGAAGGCGGGAGGGCTGCCAAAAATCCTGAGAGGGCTCAAGAAGAATGGCCTCAGTAAGTCCCCTGCACACCCCCTAGTGGGGAGGCACACTAGAGGACCTGGAGGTGGGCAGGGGCAAGTGCGACTGGAGGTCAGTGTGCAAGTCGGGAGTGGGGGTATCCTGTGTGTGCGCACAAATGGGGTCGGGTATGTCTCAACTGCATCCAGTACCATATATTTGTGTGCCTCTACCATGTCCTGTGTGTGTGTGTGTGTGTAGTTGTGCTTATACCATGTTGCATATGTATATCAGCTCAGCACCGTACTGTGTATGTGCCCTGGGCCTGCCCTGTGTTGCATGTGTATTCCATCTATTCTGTGCTGTGGGGTGCCTGGGTCTAATCTATATTGTGTATCATATGTCTACGCCACATTGTGTATGTCTTCTTGTGTGTTTACACTGCTTGTGTTGCACCTGTGGCTCAGCCTCCCAATGGAGGCAGAGGTAGAGGTCAGTGGAGCCCTCGTGTACCTACCAACACCCCAGCCTTGCTGCCAGCATCTGTCTGGGGATTAGGATTGACACCTCTTTGGCGGGGGAGGGAATCTGTGAACAACCACTCTCTCTACTACAGAGCACCCCCTTCCCATGGTAGGTGCCTGGCCCAACACTGAAGATAGCTGGGAATGTTCCAGAACCTTTTTCAGGCCCAAAGAAGGAAATTGGGCACTGGGGGTGGGATGGCTTTCTCTCTTAACTCCCAACCCCAGATGGGCCTGCAGGAAGCTGCAGCCGCCTGAGTTTTTTCTTTAGGCTGTTGAAAGTACTGGACCCCTCTCCACAGGGAGTTAACAGTTGCAGAGCAGTTTAAACCCTGACATCCCAGGTATAAGGGGAGCTCTGTCAAAGGCATTCCCATTGAGGTCACTAGAGGGCGCAATTGTGCTGATTGTTAGGGCAATGTCTCTTAAAAGTACAGAAATCCAAAGTCGACCTGGCTCAGAGAGAGAGCAGGATGGAGGAAGATAGAAGGAAAAAGATATAGACCCTAAGCCAGGCCCTTCCTTCACCTTCACGCCAAGCCCTTCTGTTCTCAGACTGACTTGAGTCAGGGCGACTACTGGGTATCTGCCTCCACGCCAGGGTATAAGATCCGGGTGAGATGCCCCATAGTGCTTTTTAGGGGCTTGGTTGAAGTGAAAAGTAAGAAGTGTTAGTCGCTCAGTTGTGTCCAGTTCTTTGCAACCCCATGGACTGTAGCCCACCAGGCCGCTCTGTCCATGGAATTCTCTAGGCAAAAATATTGGAGTAGGTAGCCATTTCCTTCTCCAAGGGATCTTACCGACCCAGGATCAGACACGGTCTCCTGCATTGCAGGCACGTTGTATACATCTGAGCCATCAGGGTCTTGGTTACAGGGGGGAGATTCTACACGTGGGCATCTCTCCCCATCCCACTCCCTTCCCATTCATTTTAAATAAAAGTAAGGCCCACTGCTGAGAGAGATGAAATATGTGTAGTGGTTGTGGGCTTGTTTTGTACTGTCTTCCTCTAAATTATAGGAATGACCAAAAGTATGATTTAAAAGGTGTAAATTGAGGGGAAGGGGCTCTCTTTGAGTGAAACTTTTTTCATTATCAAGAACAAATGGACCCACTTCCTAAAATGTTACTATTATCTTAGGAACCACCTAGGTCATCCCGATCACTTGAAAGACAAGGAAACTTGAGGCCCAGAGAAGGGGAAGAAACACTCAGACCAGAACACTGACTTTTGGACTCCCATGGTTGGTTCCACTCCAGCTATTTTTCCCTTTAAAACTTCCTTCTTTGGACTTTCCTGGTGGTCTAGTGGTTACGACTTCGCCTTCCAGTGCAGGGGCACAAGTTCAATCCCTGCTCGGAAAACTAAGATCCACATGCCACATGGCATGGATAGAAAACAAAACCACCACCAAAAAAAAAAAAACCCCTTCCTTCTCCAAATCCAGGATCCTCCCACCTCAGGGCAAAACCCTGGCCTCCGTCTCCACTGTGTGGTCTCCAGGATTGTCCTATTTCACTTCAGTGATCAGGCACCCAGGCCTTATCCTGGTTTCTATTCCCCACCAGGAACCTGTTCCTCTCTTTCCAGCCTTCAAGCTCTGCTTCCTTCATTTAGCTTCCTGCCAGCATAGCAAGCGGTGGCTCTGCCATCTTGCCCTTCCTTGCATGCCCCTGGGTGCCGTGCAGATCACCCCAACCTGCAGATAACTGACCAACTGTACAAACCAGACACGGATTCATTGCATTGATTAACATTTCCAATTAAACTCCAGGTTAGGCTATATTAGTGACTCCAGTAATCACCGTGGAAAGTCAAAGTCCCTCTGTCATGTCTGACTCTGCAATCCCATGGACTATACAGTCTCCAGCCCACAGTACAGGGGTGGTTAGCCTTTCCCTTCTTCAGGGGATCTTCCCAACCCAGGGATCAAACCCAAGTCTCCCACATTGCAGGAGGATTCTTTACCAGATGAGCCACAAGGGAAGCCCATGGAGGTAAATGCAAATACCTTCCCAAGGAAGCAGGGCACGAGAGGAAGCAACACATTCTGAGAGGAAATGGAAACAGACTGCTAGACCTGAAGGTTCATCTGGTATCCCTAAAGCAGACTTGAAATGCATGCCAACCTGTCACTTGATCGGAGGTTCAGGCTTCACACCTGAAATGGAGGACTCGGGTCCCTGGTGCCTGAAGGCTTGCCCTTGCCCGCCCCCTGCTGGAGAAGCCGAGTAGTACCTAGTGCCAAGCTGGAAGCCGAGTTCCGCCTTCCCCCCCAACCCCAGTCCCTGTAGAGGCAACCACCTGGCCTCCAGCAGGTGGTGAGGTTGAGGGGAACAACAGGGGAACTTAAGCTGAACTCTAGATGCCTCAGCAGTTCCACTTACCTTCTAGGGCAGTGGTTTTCACCATCCCTAGCCTGCACAGGGTCCCATGGGCCCCTGGGAAGGAGGGCTTTCTTTTTGAGCATGGGCAGATACATACCCCCATCCCGTGAGCAGGGGCCCCAGGCCCAGCCCTGGCCCACCCCACGTACAACTAGTCAACCTACCTTCTGGGCCAGGTAAGAAGCTCCCTCAGTCACTTCTGGAGCCCTGGCCCCCTACTGCCTTCTCCTTATCCCGGAGGAAAAGCCAGTTGTAGAGGATACCCTGCTCATCATCAAATTTCTTCTTCCCTCGACCAAAGCTACCAGCTCCTGAAGGCAGCTTACCTGGGTAGGAATGCTTTTGATTCCCAGCTATGCAGAAATTGTCCCCCTAAGTCTGGGCTAGGCCACAGGTGCCTCAGCAGCAAAATTTCCTCTAGTTCACCAGGGAAATCAGGGCCTTTGGGCTCCTGGGAAAACACTGTCTTTTTCTTCTTCTTTCTCTCTATGGTTTATTTCTACCTACTCCACTGACCTTACCCACCTACTCTATCTGATTTCTAGACCTGATTTGTTTGCTTGTTTGTTTGTTTTGCCTTGGCTACCCACTTTGACTTCACAGTAGCTCAGCCTCTGACCTTGTAATAACAGTCTCTGATGGGAGCAGTACCTCCCAAGCCCTGCAGTTATTTCTCAATTCCCTCTCTCCTCAAGTCTATCTGCTCCCCACCCCTCAAAGACCTCAGCAAGCTGGCTTGCTCTATACTCCATTTCCGCCTCCAACTCTAAAAATCTGCTACCTGTGGGAATGGCCAGCTAGTCAGCTACTTGGGACGTCCTTAGGATGTTGTGGCCCCATGCCTGTACCTCTATCACAGGCGAACCCCCTTTTTCTGTTAGGTCTCTCCTACAAGGCCCACTTGCCTGCCTGGAGGCTTGGAGGGCCTGCTCTTAAGACATCCCAAGGTCCTCCTGCCCTCGAGATTTCGCAGCTGTCAGCTTTTACCCACATATGTCCCAGTCTCTGGCTATTTTGCCTCTTTCATGGAGGAGGAGGGTATGATATCTGTATTGAGAAACAGAGGCTGACATGACTCTTCTATCCAAGCCCGGGCCTGTTAATCATCTATTACCATATTAAGCCCCTTTGCTCAAAGGTGTCTTGAGAGGCCTCAATAACCAAATCACAGACCTGCCCAATTATAACTTTGCAGATGGCCCAGTGAAAACCGCACTGACCTTTAAACCTCGGTCATCCCAGAACAGGGCCACAGTGTTGTCACCAACAGGAATGGACCTCCTTCTGTTCCAACACCTCAGCCAGCCATACAGTTGGCCTGGATTTGAGTCTGCAAAACCATGGGGGGAGCAAGACTAACATGGCTAAAGGCTTCCCTGCTGAAAACCAGGTTTTAAAAATAGCACTGCAGCCGCCCCCTTCATACTTCCCAAAGCCAAGCCACTCACCCTTCTGTCCTTGGCTTCTACAGACCACAGCCCAGAACCCTCAAGTCCAGAGTCTGGCACTTCATTCTGAAAGGTGGGACCAAAAAACAAAACAAAACAAGTGGGGCCTCTGGCTCCCTCCCTTCAGGCACCGCCCTCCACAGGAATGGACCTCCTTCTGTTCCAACACCTCAGCCAGCCATACAGTTGGCCTGGATTTGAGTCTGCAAAACCATGGGGGGAGCAAGACTAACATGGCTAAAGGCTTCCCTGCTGAAAACCAGGTTTTAAAAATAGCACTGCAGCCGCCCCCTTCATACTTCCCAAAGCCAAGCCACTCACCCTTCTGTCCTTGGCTTCTACAGACCACAGCCCAGAACCCTCAAGTCCAGAGTCTGGCACTAGATTCTGAAAGGTGGGACCAAAAAACAAAACAAAACAAGTGGGGCCTCTGGCTCCCTCCCTTCAGGCCCCGCCCTCCCTCAGCTCCCCCACCCCACCCCTCCACCACCACCTGGGCAAGGAGGCCTACCAGAGCATCAGAAAGGTCCAGCCTCCCCCTCCCAAAGTATGGCAGCTATCTTGGCAAAGCCAGTTCGCAAACTGAGGGCAAAGGCCCGGCAAGCTGAGGAGGACTGGGAACGGAGGCAGTGACCCTGCTCCCCAGACAAAGACAGAGGCCAACTGAGGGACCCTGGGCTTTCTGGGGACATTATTGCATCATTCTAGTCACCACAGGAGAAGAAAGGAGGTCTGCTCTGATTGCCCTCCACCCCACCAAAAAAGGGGTGGAGGAGGAAGAAAAAGAAAGGGGGAAAGGCGTCCATTTAAGAAAATCGTCACTTTTTCCTCTGTGCTTCTGTCTGGCTGTTCCTCCTCCCCCGGACTTGCCCGGCCGCGGCCACACCCCCTCCCCTTGGGGGGTTGGGGGGGGGGGTAGCGCTGCTGTCGCTGCTCCAGTGTCTGGGGAGGGAGGCGGGAAGATGGTATAAGACCTACACCTTGACGTAGCTCTGGGGGCGGATTTTGCTTCAAGCAGCCCAGGCCCCAACAGGCGAGTCTAGGACTTGACCCAGCGAAGGGGCCCTGGGCCTCCGGGAATGGCCCCGACACACCCACTTGTCCGCGATCGCGAGCCGGGATCGTGCACAGTGCGCGCCGGGTGTCAGGGCTCCGGGGGAGGCAACGTAGGGGACTCGAGGCTAGGGCTCTGCGACAGCGGGAGGAGGGTCCGAGCAGGTAGAAAATCGGCCCGGTCGCCTAAAAGCAGAGCCCAGCCGCCACCCCCTTCCCCAGAGCGAGCCGGGTGCCATCCATCGTGGGATTTACCTGCCACTGGTCCTGCCACCCCGTCCAGACCTTGCCTCTCCCTCCGAGCGCTGGGGCTGGCTGGCGGGGCTGGGGCGCCGCAGCCCCGCGGCCGCAGCCGCAGCCTGGACTCGGCCCGCTCCCCACCCCCCTCCCCTGGCTCTCCTCCCGCTCCTGCACACTCGTTCTGGGCAGGGGAAAGCTGGAGCCCCCCGCGCGAGACCCCAGACTGTCCGCTGTCCACAGCTGCCCGTCCGCGGTCGAGCCCAGCTCGGCAACCGCTCCCTGGTCCTGCTCCTCTATGACGTCACCCGGGCTCTGCACCGCGCGGAGGCCAATCAGAGAGGGAGCAGAAAACTAAAATCACCCTGAGTGGGCTACTGGGGACCAATCTTTTGTTTCCAGGCAGGAAGCGCCTGGGAGGAAAAAAAAAAAAAAAAAAAACGAAGGGGAGGGAACAGAGAGATGGAAAGGAAAAGGAGATGGAAACTTCTACACTGTCAGGGTTGTCTAGACAGAGGTGGGGCCCTAGAGAAGGAGGTGCACCTGACGGAGGTAGAGAAGAGAGGTTATTGGGTATAGCTTCTTCAGCTGCCGCCCGCAGAAGACTGGCATTTCAGGTACATTTTCAGGGAGGAAGTCTGTGCAGCTACACAATCACTCTTTACTGGGGGGAAATGCTATGGATTTGGGACACTACCTGTCAGGCAAGCAGGCTGCACTGATGGAGTCTCCTGAATCCACAGTAAACTGAGAGGCAGATATGGCAGTGGGGTGCAAAGAGATGACAGTCTAGATAGGAAAAACACCCTTCTACACATGAAACACACGTGTTTTTTTCTTAAAGCATTATACAAAAAGGGAACTATTAATCCACTTCAAATATATAGGTGTATAAGACTCTGATGCTGGGAGGGGTTGGGGGCAGGAGGAGAAGGGGACAACCGAGGATGAGATGGCTGGATGGCATCACGGACTCGATGGACACGAGTCTGAGTGAACTCCGGGCGTTGGTGATGGACAGGGAGGCCTGGCGTCGTAAAGAGTTGGACACGACTGAGCGACTGAACTGAACTGAATATGTGCTGTGCTGTGCTAAGTCGCTTCAGTTGTGTTGCACTCTTTGAGACCCCAAGGACTGGAATCCCGTGTGTGTGTGTGTGTGTGTGTGTGTGATTATACTAACAATCGTTAAGATGTGGCTGTCTCTGTCCATCCTTTCACTGAAACACTTCATGGCATTGCTTGTCTTTAAGAAAAAGTTCAAAATTTTGCCTTTGTCAAAAGCCTTCTAAAATCTAACTTCAAATATCAGGTTTTGTTACTCCAAAATCTATCCTTCCTAGATTATGTACATTAGATTATGTCAATTAGAGTAATTTGGCTAGGTTATGTAAATTAGAGTAAAGCCTATCAAGAAGCTAGTAAGCTGTCATCAAAAATGACCAAAAGTGCAAAATAATAAGTACATTCAAATTATAATGATGCAAAATATGCCAGCAAAAAAAAATCAGAGATGAACATAAAATTATAATAGTTGGGTTAAAGAAGTAGAATTATGCATGATTTTTCCACTTCACTTTCAAACTTCTTTTTATAAAGATGTGTGTCTTTACATACTTAAATGGTCAAGATGGGTCTAACCCTCCCCAATGCACTTTTATCCAATTTTATCCATGTTACATGTACGTAACATCCAGCAATAATTTTGGCATGAAGTCAACTAAAGAAGCTTCAAAGTCAAGAATGAACTAATATATCTGCAAGGGTCCTTTTAGGAAGAGTCATACATCAGGCCCCTAAACTCACCAGAGACAACATCTGAGAAACCTGGAGACTGGGATGACTCTTTGGATTAATTCATTATATTTTATTTTATTGGTGGGTATTAACTTCTTTTTACTTTTAATTGGAGGATAATTGCTTTACAATTTTAGGTTGGTTTTTACCAAACATCAACATGAATCAGCCATAGGTACACACATGTCCCGTCTCTCTTAAACCTCCCTTCCCCCTCCCACTCCATGGACTAATTCCTTTTAAATTGTGATGATACTCGGAATTGAAAAGAGTATAACATTGACCCTTCAAGTCTATGACAGAGCAGGAGAGAAGGAGACAAAGACTAATTAAACCACATACTCCTCAACTTTAAGGATCACTTTGCATTTTACTTTTTATTTTTCTTAATTAAAAAATATGTTTATGCATACATGAGTATTCTGAGTACAAAGCCCATGCTTTTTCTAATATGATGTGTGGTATTACTGATTTTGTTAAAATATATATTGGCTTTGAAAAAAAAATCTGAGTATATCAGCTTGATTTTCTTTAATCAGGCATTTTTAAAAAAAATACTTTATTCCATTTTACAACCCTGCATTGGTTTTGCCATACATTGACATGAATCAGCCACAGGTGTACACGATCTCCCAATGCTAAAGCCTCCTCCTACCTCCCACCCCACAGTGTGGTTATTGTCTTCTAACGCAAAAACTCCCACTACCCTTCTCCTGAAATCCTTGATTAATAGGTTTAAATCAGGATGGTTCTGCTTCCAATGATCTCACAGATATCTTTTTAATTAACTTTGGGGTTAAAAAAGAGGAGCCCGTCACATTGATTTTGGTTTTTACATCATGGTAAAAGTAATCTAAATATCACTGATATAAATGAATGCCATTTACTAAATGCTACATTTCTGATTTGTAAAATGCACTTCTTTTGGTTATTTTAAGCAACAAGAACACGTTTAAATTATAAAAAGATATAACTGTATTTTCCTGACTAATGATTTAACTTGGGTCTTCTAGGCTATTGATTTAAACTGTAATTAAAAGGTACTTGATTTCACCCTAATCCTCCCATATACCTCAGCTATAACTCGGAGCTATTTATGCCATTACCACACATTGTTATTTAAATGTTTCATGCATGTGTTTCTTCTCTCTCTGGTGATTACAGAAACTAGCACAGGGCCAGAATCCTATTAGGTGCTTGACGAATTAAAACATAGTGGTGTCATAGAAAAAGGACTGGACTTAGGAACCAGAATCAACACAAAAGATTTCAGTCTTGCAGTGAAAGGGTGATAACCAATATCATTCTTTTGATTTCCTGTATCAATCTTGATACCATAAAGCAGTCTTCACTGCTGTTGGGGTTTGTTCTCCAGGAATATAGGATAAGTGCATGGAACATTGCAGGGAAACTGAAGTATCTTAGATTTCATGTGTTCATCAACTTCCACTCCCCCCTGCTCCTTTCCCCCAAGCTCACTGATTTAAGGATGCAACAACATTACCATGATAACCTCTTGCCATGTGCATCTTGCCTCCTAGGTTACATACCACTTTCATATCTCCTCGTGTGCATCCTCACAATGACAACAGTGTACTGTGGCAATTATTAGACCTGCATTTCACAGATGAGTGAATGGTGATCCAAGGGTTGAAAGTAAGAGCAATCTCTCTGTTCACTGCCTCAGAGAGATGGTCCTAGAAACCAGGTTTCCCACTGTCAGTTCTGTTCTTTCTACCACCCTACATGACAACTTCAATTGTATTTTTCCTTTGGTTCCCACCAACCCGACCAGCCCTTTGACTTGCATGAGAAGTGAGAGGCTCTGGGACAGGGCTTGTAGCAACAGACATAAACTGAGTATCTTCAAACTGTCTCAGCGAAATCCCAACTAAAGGGAACATTGTTGTTGTTGTTGTTTAGTCACTAAGTCATGTCTGACTCTTTCACAACCCCATAAACTGTATGTAGTCCACCAGGCTCCTCTGTCCATGGGATTTCCCAGGCAAGAATCCTGGAGAGAATTGCCATTTCCTTCTCCAGGGGATCTTCCTAATCCAGGGACTGAACCTGGGTCTCCTGAATTGTCAGGCAGCTTCTTTATCACTGAGCCACCAGGGGAGCCCAAAGGGAACGTTGCTCACTCTCATATACCACTGATGGCAGTGTCAAATGGCACAGCATTTTGGAGGGGAAGTTGGCAATACTAAGGAAAATTTTATTGCATAAGCTACTTGATCAAGCAATTTCAACTCAAGGAATTTGCCCATGGATATACTCATAAAAACATGCCAAAATGCGTTCAAGTATGTTTAATGCTGAGTCTTATGAGAGAATGAAAAAATTTTACATTAAAGGACAACCTAAATGATCCTTATAAGGGAATTGTTAAAGAAATCACAGTATATACATGTTGTGGAATATTATATATCAGCAAAAAATAATCAAGTTGATACCTATGTATGGAAGTAAAAATACACATTATTGAGGGAAAAAAAAGTTGTAGAACTTGTACTATTATTTTATTTTTGTTTAAAAAAGTGTGTGTGTGTGTGTTTAAGTTGGAATTATACACATCAAACCAAGCTTCCCTGGTGGCTCAGCAGTAAAGAATCCACTCGCAAGTCAGGAGATGCCTGCCTGCCAATGCAGGAGATGCAAGAGATGCGGGTTCGATCCCTGGGTTGGGAAGATCCCCAGAGGAGGGCATGGCAACCCATTCTAGTATTCTTGCTTAGAGAATTCCATGACAGAAGAGCCTGGTGGGCTGCAGTCTATAGAGTCGCAAAGAGTTGGACTCGACTGAAGCAACTGAGCACATACACACCAAACTGCTAATAGAGTTAACTCTGGGAAATAAAAGGGTGGGAAGGAAAACACATGGGTGTGTGTGTGTGTGTGTGTGTGTGTGTGTGTGTGTGTTGTGAGGAAATGGTGTTTTCTTTATATGCTTCTGCATTTTTTACAATACACAGTATTTTGTATGTAAGAAACATTAAAAGGGGGAAATATAGCTTAGTTCGAACTAAGAAAAAACAAAAGAAACAAAAGCACCCCTACTATCCTAAAAGGTATCTGAATGCCTGGCAATAAAGGTGCTAATGTTCCAGACTAAGCTGAGCCATACCTGGGCAGGCACTGGAGGCTGGGCAGAAATGTACAACCCACTGAACAAAAGCAGCCTGGATTTTCTGGCTTCCTTTCTACCCCTGCCTCAAGTCCCGAAGCCAGAAATTATTCCTGGTGATCAGCTCTGGGTCTCTGTGGCTCTTGGTCTTCACAGTTTTTGCTATAGCAGCTACACTTGGAAAAAAAAAAAAACCTACTGCTCTGAATACAAAAGAACGTGGCTTGGCAGCTAGTGCATAAGGCATTGTCTGGGAGCTTGCTGCCCACCCTTCTTTCATCTGGGCCTGTTCATTCTAACCTATTGCCATCATTGTAGTCAGACCCTACTGGGCTCCTTCCCAACTTTCTCGCCTTCCACTCCAATCATTAGGGGATCCAGCTGTCCTGTAGGAGGAAATGTGCTGGAAAATCCCATGGGCGGAGGAGCCTGGTAGGCTGCAGTCCATGGGGTCGCTAAGAGTCGGCACGACTTGAGTGACTTCACTTTCACTTTTTACTTTCATGCATTGGAGAAGGAAATGGCAACCCACTCCAGTATTCTTGCCTGGAGAATCCCAGGGATGGAGGAGCCTGGTGGGCTGCCGTCTATGGGGTCGCACGGAGTCGGACACGACTAAAGCGACTCAGCAGCAGTAGCAGCAGCAGCCTGTTGAGCAGAGGTCTCATCCACATTGCTTAAAATCAGAGGCTTGGGAAAGAGGGAAGCTCATGGCTAGGAAAACATCATTCACGTGGGTCTTAAGAGTTCTCAACAGGGCATCAAGAGACCCAGATTCTAGTCTAACCTGTGACCAGGATACCTTGGGAGAGACAGATTTCCCTCAGCTTGAGATTTCTCCATTGTGAAACTTGTCTTGCCTATTTCCTTGGACTCTTGTATGGAGCTGGCATTGCTTTTTACTCACTAAGTTGTGCCCGACTCTTTTGCAAACCCATGGACTGTAGCCTGCCAGGCTGTTCTGTCCATGGAATTCTCCAAACAAGAATACTGGAGTGGGTTGCCATGCCTTCCTCCAGGGGATCTTCCCAGCCCAGGGATCGAACCTGCATCTCCTGCATTGGCAGGCAAGTTCTTTATCACTGAGCCACTAGGGAAATCCACTGGCTAATGGAACAGGAGTGGTTTTAACAGGTTTTATAGCTACATGCCTCCTTAATAGACTTGATGAGTTCCCATTTACATACACTCCCTGTATGGCGGGACCTTGGGACTTGGGGGGTACTTCTCCTCACCTTCCCTTGCTATAGTTAGAGTCTGTTAAAGACCTGCCCTGTACAATCTACAAGTTTCAGAAGCCCACAGCCTCTGCCCTCCTCCCCTCCACCAGGGAGTTAGTGAAGGAAAAGCAGAAGACAATTAAATGCAGGTGGATGTGGATGAATTAATGTGAGAATTAGGAAGTTCCTCTCCCCTGACTTGGTTTTAATTAGCCCCACTACCATGCTCCTACATATCAAACCACATGATTTAATTGAGCTGATGCTCTGTTTGATTTTGTTCCTAAGTGGATCACATTATATGTTCTTTCCCCACACTGCCATCCAAACCTAAGTCAAACTGCAGAGTAAACTGAATCCGAAAAGTTGGTTTCATTGCTCTTTCCATTTTACTAGGGGAAAAGAGAGAAAATGAGAAAGTGGAGGACAAAAATCTAGGGGACAAAGAACCAAGGGGAGAAACAGAAAACCAAACCTTAATTTGTGTGTGTGTGTGTGTGTGTGTGTGTGTCTGTGTGTGTGTGTGTGTG
>SJYC01113021.1:0-16912 GCA_006408675.1 Madoqua kirkii
CTGCCTCAAGTCCCGAAGCCAGAAATTATTCCTGGTGATCAGCTCTGGGTCTCTGTGGCTCTTGGTCTTCACAGTTTTTGCTATAGCAGCTACACTTGGAAAAAAAAAAAAACCTACTGCTCTGAATACAAAAGAACGTGGCTTGGCAGCTAGTGCATAAGGCATTGTCTGGGAGCTTGCTGCCCACCCTTCTTTCATCTGGGCCTGTTCATTCTAACCTATTGCCATCATTGTAGTCAGACCCTACTGGGCTCCTTCCCAACTTTCTCGCCTTCCACTCCAATCATTAGGGGATCCAGCTGTCCTGTAGGAGGAAATGTGCTGGAAAATCCCATGGGCGGAGGAGCCTGGTAGGCTGCAGTCCATGGGGTCGCTAAGAGTCGGCACGACTTGAGTGACTTCACTTTCACTTTTTACTTTCATGCATTGGAGAAGGAAATGGCAACCCACTCCAGTATTCTTGCCTGGAGAATCCCAGGGATGGAGGAGCCTGGTGGGCTGCCGTCTATGGGGTCGCACGGAGTCGGACACGACTAAAGCGACTCAGCAGCAGTAGCAGCAGCAGCCTGTTGAGCAGAGGTCTCATCCACATTGCTTAAAATCAGAGGCTTGGGAAAGAGGGAAGCTCATGGCTAGGAAAACATCATTCACGTGGGTCTTAAGAGTTCTCAACAGGGCATCAAGAGACCCAGATTCTAGTCTAACCTGTGACCAGGATACCTTGGGAGAGACAGATTTCCCTCAGCTTGAGATTTCTCCATTGTGAAACTTGTCTTGCCTATTTCCTTGGACTCTTGTATGGAGCTGGCATTGCTTTTTACTCACTAAGTTGTGCCCGACTCTTTTGCAAACCCATGGACTGTAGCCTGCCAGGCTGTTCTGTCCATGGAATTCTCCAAACAAGAATACTGGAGTGGGTTGCCATGCCTTCCTCCAGGGGATCTTCCCAGCCCAGGGATCGAACCTGCATCTCCTGCATTGGCAGGCAAGTTCTTTATCACTGAGCCACTAGGGAAATCCACTGGCTAATGGAACAGGAGTGGTTTTAACAGGTTTTATAGCTACATGCCTCCTTAATAGACTTGATGAGTTCCCATTTACATACACTCCCTGTATGGCGGGACCTTGGGACTTGGGGGGTACTTCTCCTCACCTTCCCTTGCTATAGTTAGAGTCTGTTAAAGACCTGCCCTGTACAATCTACAAGTTTCAGAAGCCCACAGCCTCTGCCCTCCTCCCCTCCACCAGGGAGTTAGTGAAGGAAAAGCAGAAGACAATTAAATGCAGGTGGATGTGGATGAATTAATGTGAGAATTAGGAAGTTCCTCTCCCCTGACTTGGTTTTAATTAGCCCCACTACCATGCTCCTACATATCAAACCACATGATTTAATTGAGCTGATGCTCTGTTTGATTTTGTTCCTAAGTGGATCACATTATATGTTCTTTCCCCACACTGCCATCCAAACCTAAGTCAAACTGCAGAGTAAACTGAATCCGAAAAGTTGGTTTCATTGCTCTTTCCATTTTACTAGGGGAAAAGAGAGAAAATGAGAAAGTGGAGGACAAAAATCTAGGGGACAAAGAACCAAGGGGAGAAACAGAAAACCAAACCTTAATTTGTGTGTGTGTGTGTGTGTGTGTGTGTGTCTGTGTGTGTGTGTGTGTGGACTGGCTGGACTATGTGGACTATGATGTCATGCTTTCTCAGCTCACCTGTGATTGGCTGCTCAGTTCAGCATCTGCTGAGAGCAAAAGGATGATTATTTGCCAGAGATACAGACCTTTCAGGGAAGCTTTGAATCATTGCTGGTTGTCATGACAACCTGGGCAGTGTCTGCTCCTGATAACCACATAATGAGGTTGTCAGGAACAGAAGTGGCCCTGTCCCCACATTCACCTTCCTTCGTGAGCAATAGCAAAGTGGTGAGCAATAGAACACTTCTCTTGGGAGGTGAAGGGGGAAAAAAATCATCAATAGGCATAGTGGAGATCCCCTCAGACAGTGTATGTCAGCCCAATCCTGGAAAAAAAAAATCTCCTTGAGGAGCTCCTCACCTACCATTGACAAGTTCCCATCTAAACCATTATATCCACTACAAATTCAGTGACCTAATAATGAAAAGGTGGTGGAAGGGTGAAGCCTATCTCTGCAAGCATGCAGAGAAGCTGAACAGAGGACAGTGTGAGTGGAACATTAAACTGATATGGGCAAGGTGCATTACCTCTCTTCAAAAGATACCATCATGGCGTGGTTGAAGGTCAATTGAGGGCATGTATCAAAGATGGCAGGGCATGGCCATATCTGGTCACCAAAGCCAGACACAAAGGGAGCATGAGGACGATGAGTTATGTGCTTCTCTTCCTGATGCTCTCATTTACCTGGAAGTCAACACCTCTCTACATTATCTTAGGGCTCCAGATGTTCATGAGAGGGAATATCAACTGCACCTCTGTGACACATTCTACATGCAAATCTAATTTTATTAGCACCTACTAAGGACAGGGCACACAGTTAGGTGTTACAGATACTACACAGTTGAACTAAACTTGGACTGTCTCCTCAAGGAACTTGGGATCTAGTTGGGGAGAAAAAATACAAACCCAAGTAACTAGGATACAAAAGAGGTGTAGTAAGTATCCTAAGGAAAATCCAAAGTCTTAGATTTCAGAAAGAGGAGAATTACACCCAGACAGTTACACTCCAGTTCCAACTCATCTTTTCCAGGTTCTTCTCCCACCTGTCCTCCATCAGCTCCATCAAACCAGTATTTGTTTGCCTGATATGCCTTAACTTTCACACTTCTGTGCCTTTCCTCCTGTTCTTCCCTTTGCCTATCATAGCTTTCTCTCTTTTTTTCCTTGTGTGTGTGTGTGTGTGTGTGTGTGTGTGTGTGTGTGTGTGTGTTAGTTGCTCAGTCGTGTCTGACTCTTTGCGGCCCTGTGGACTATAGCTTGCCAGGCTCCTCTGTCCACAGAATTTTCCAGGCAAGAATTGCCCACTCCACTGCATTCCCCACCCAGGGATCAAACCCTGGTCTCCCACATTGCAGGTGGATTCTTTACCAGCTGAGCCACCAGGGAAGTCCCTTCTTTCCCTACATGGTGATATTTAATGCATATTTCCAAATCCTACTCAAATAATATCTCCGTTGAAGCACAAACTGTTCTGATGTTTATAACCCACTGTTATCTGTACCTGGTAGACATGAATGTTGACTGACATCACTGCTTGGTACCATATTCCAATTCAGCGACATAGAACAGAACATTAATACAACCAATTTTGGATTATTTTCAGGGAAGAGAATAAAGTCTTAAAATGTCTTACTAAGATGATCAACAGAAACCTATTCTGCTACACACCTTCTATAACTGTTTTAAACTTTGAGAAATTGCAGAAATAGTACAGAGGGTTCCCAGGTATCCTTCAATGAGTTTCCCCCAATGTTTTGATACATTATATTATGTTACTTTACACAGCTACAGTACCTTGTCAAAACCTGTGAAATCGACATTGATACAGTACTACTAACTGAAATACAAGCCTTTTTCAGAATTCGCCAGTTTTGCATGCTCTCTCTCATTAGATAATATACCAACTTAGTTGAAAAGCAGCAAAACTATTAATGGTAGATATGAATGTCAACTTTTTTCCCTCCTTAGGCCCATCCCTTCTGGAAAAAAGTCCAAAATCTCAAGAGTCAAAACTTGCTTGGGACTGAAAGAAAGAAAAATCAGCTTGGATTAAGGAAAAACAGCCCTGCCGTTCACTAGGCTGGGAGAACGGACAAAGGAACTCAAGCTGCAAAGTTAGCAGAAAACAGTTTCTCCCAAGGTGACGTAGCACCTGTAAAATGCCATAATGACCTCCATCTTCTTTGAGTGACTACTACTATTGTACTGTCTTGCCAGTGATGGCTCAGACCCACTTTGCTATTCTTATGTATTACTAAGAATACCAATTACTAAGCCACCCTTGCCTCATGACAGTACCCAATTCTTACTCAACCGCTCTTCTCCTGATCTCGTCTCAGAAACTGCAATCAATCCAGAAATCATCCCTGCTTCCTTAGACCCTTCTCAGCATCCTTCAAAAGACGTTCCCTCCTCCTTCTCTTTCAAGAGTGGTGCCCTACGGTTCCTCTGGAAGGCATTTCCTCAATGCATATTGACTTTGTCCAATTGTATTTGACAGTCCAATACATTTTACTTTGTAGTCTTGTCTCTGGTAGCCTTTTGCTTATTAAGCTTTGACATAAATAATGCAACAAACAACCTATGGCTATCCGGAAGGCCCCATGAATTATCAAGAGTTAACCATATTTCCTTGAATCTACCTAGAGTCACATACTATACCTAAAACTGAGATTTACATAGTAGGTACCTAGTAGATTTTCACTGAGTGGATGTGGGGTTGTCATATCAGATTTGTTGGAATGGTACCGGATCCAGGGAAAATAGCCCAGAGAAACAGTATTGTATAGAAGTTCAATGTGCAGACTCTGAAATTGATCTGCTGATATTTAGACTCTAGATTCACTAGTTAACAGTGCTGAGACTCTGGCAACTTATTGAGCCTTTCTGAACCTCAATTTCCTCATCTGTGAAATGGGGATCTAGTAGCACCTCCTTCTTAGGGTAACTGGGAAAATTAAACATAGATTAAATGCCTATAAAGTGGGAAAGCTTTATGATAGTAGGTCCCAATTTGCTGCACTTAGAATCACTTGGTGATCAATATAAAACGCCAGTGCCTGACCTCTGCCCAGAGATTCTGATTTTAATTGTATGGTATGAAACTGGGTATTGGGGTTTAAAAAAAAATCTCATACGCTACTCTCCTCTGATTCAAATGTGTTCTAAAATTTGGGAAGCACTACAGTTGGGGTTTTGTTACTTAAGGATTAACTTTCCTCCTTATTAGGGGGTAACATCTCGCCATCTCCCTCTCAGGGCCAGGAAATAGAATTGGAGAACTTTCCCAAAAGGCAGGCATTTAAGTTTGATTCTCTCTCAGGCTTTACACTGTTTTTTCCAGCAATCCCCATGTCAACTGCCAGATGGTTTGTTCGACTTGGGAAAAAAAACCACACACAGCCCTTTCCTTCCATGTGCAGAACAAAGTGATGAAGACTCTGAATATCTGAGTAAAATTTCAGCTGTATTCATCTTTCCTTTTTCCCCTTCCCAAATACAGCTTAGTCACACTTCAAATTAAGTGGTCTCAAGAGTGGATTTAAAAACCAAGTTAATATGTGCACGCAGGATTGGCTGGCCATCTTGGAGGTGGTTAATAGATTCAAATATCACTGTGCTGCTGTTCCAGATAGTTATCCACCTGTTGAGCCTCATAATCAATCCTTATTTTGTTATAATCCAGAAATTGATTACATTCAATGTTCTCTGTGTTCATTTGATTGGTCACTTGTGGGGGGAGGAGATATCCACAACGGCTTGCCCTTCTCCCCTTTTAATCAACCAAGCCAATACATTCTGTACCCAGTAAATAATAAATATGAATTAACTGATGAGTTTTAAAGGTCAGTTAAAAATCGAAGTTGAAAATATGTTGGTGCTGATTTTTTACGAGTGGTTCACCCCCTTCCCTCTTTATTCATTCCTGCAGCTAATATGGAAAATTGAACGAATTCTGACCTGCCAGGCTCAAGTTTACTGCCAAGAAGGAAAGGGGGTAGGTTGCTAGGCAAATTAATACTATAAACCCAGGAAAGTGACATCGTGCTAGGGGAGTGTGCTAACAAGCAGGTTTTAAGCGCCACTCTGACTGCATTTTGCATTCAAATGACCAATATGCTAATTACAGTCCTTATCTGTTTGTTCAAGGCCTTTAAGAAGCTCTGCAGTTCAGAGCACAGACCCCAGCCAGCAGTTTGACCGCAGGCAGGTTTGTGGAAATAATCACATGGCATTTCTTTCAACATTTTTCAAATTCAAGTTTCTTACAATTCTAGATTGGCCTTTTCCCCATTCAGGGAATTAGTGAGGCTTAACTGTGTTCACTGTGGAGCTGGCCCCCACAAACCCCTGCTAACAAAGGTTCTGACTCCTACTTGAGCACCATAGGTTGGGGCAGATTTCCATGGTAATTTGCTAGTTCTCTTTTGAAACACATGCAGTGTCTTTGTAAACGGGAGGTGGGTGTACTTTCCCACTAATCTTGGGGTTGTCTTTGACCCTTTTTAATTTTCACCATCCATGTAAGACCAGAAAGAACTCTTAACCAGGCTTTTTGTAATTTCAAATGCCCATGCCCCCTCATTCCTTTAAGGGAGGAGGCAGACAGAGCATCATTCTCCCCTCAACTCTAGTTGAAATCATGAGACATTTATCAGAGCTACATTGGGGGTGGGGGGCTGAGGATTTATCACCTTCCCCCCACCCAGGCTCTATTTGGATTTTCCTTGGTGGAAGAGGGTGATGGGGAAAGTATCATGTTCTAGTTATACCACACAGTCTTCAAATTCCTGAGATTTTTAGTAAACGCTAAAAGATCTAAAATTTCCATAACAGAAGCCTCAAATACTAAATCTATTTTTTAAAACTGTATTTCACTTTTTTATAAAAAGGCCATCCCACACACACACACACATGTTGATGTCCGAGTCATCTCTCCACAGTTTAAGAGAATAATCCATGGACATGACAGGCCTGTCCTAAACAAAACTATAAATTTTTCTTAACATGCTGTAATCAAGATTGACAGGAAAAATAACTGCAGTCTCAGATATGCACATGATACCACTTTAATGGTAGAAAGTGAAGAGGAACTAAAGAGACTCTTGATAAAAGTGAAAGAGGGGACTGAAAAAGCTGGCTTAACACTCAACATTCAAAAAACTAAGATCATGCCATCCTGTCTTATCACTTCATGGCAAATAGATGGGGAAACAAAGGACACAATGACAGACTTTATTTTGGGGGGCTCCAAAATCACTATAGATAGGGCCGCAGTCATGAAATTAAAAGACGCTTGCTCCTTGGAAGGAAATCTGTGTTGCCTTGTGTCTCTGCTTAATCATGTCCGACTCTTTGAAACCTACACAGCTCATTAAAAAGCAGAGATAGAACTTTGCCGACAAATGTCCATTTAGTCAAAGCTATGGTTTTTCCCAGAGAAGGCAATGGCACCCCACTCCAGTACTCTTGCCTGGAAAATCCCATGGGTGGAGGAGCCTGGTAAGCTGCAGTCCATGGGGTCGCTAAGAGTCAGACAGGACTGAGTGACTTCACTTTCACTTTTCACTTTCATGCATTGGAGAAGGAAATGGCAACCTACTCCAGTGTTCTTGCCTGGAGAATCCCAGGGATGTGGGAGCCTGGTGGGCTGTTGTCTATGACGTTGCACAGAGTTGGACATGACTGAGGCGACTTAGCAGCAACAGCATGGTTTTTCCAGTAGTCATGTACAGATGTGAAAGTTGAACCATAAAGAAGGCAGGACACTGAAAAATTGATGCTTTCAAATTGTGGTGCTAGAGAAGACTTTCCAGAGTCCCTTGGACTGCAAGAAGATCAAACCAGTCAATGCTAAAGGAAACCAACCCTGAATATTCATCAGAAAGACTGATGCTGAGGCTGAAGCTCCAATACTTTGGTTACCTGATGCGAAGAGCTGACTCATTGGAAAGATTTACGGCAAAAGGAGAAGAGGGTGGCAGAGGATGAGATGGTTGGATGGCATCACTGACTCAATGGACATGAGTTTGAGTAAACTCTGGGAGATAGCAAAGGACAGGAAAGCTTGGTGTACTGCAGTCCATGAGGTTGCTAAGAGTTGCACGTGACAGTCACTGAATGCAGGAGACTCCAGTTTGATTCCTGGTCGGGAAGATTAGCTGGAGAAGGGATAAGCTACCCACTCCAGTATTCTTGGGCTTCCCTTGTGGCTCAGCTGGTAAAGAATCTGCCTGCAGTGCAGGAGATCTGAGTTCAATCCTTGGGTTGGAAAGATCCCTTGGAGAAGGGAAAGGCAACCCATTCCAGTATTCTGGCCTGGAGAATTCCGTGGACTGTATAGTCCAAGGGGTTGCAATGAGTCAGAGATGACTGAGCAACTTTCACTTCATTTCACTTCACTAGTGACTGAACAACAACAAATAGGTTCTTTCCCTTCCTGTGTTCCATTCTTCCTTTCAACGTCTTCTCTCAGCCACCCAGAGAGAGACTCAAAGAGCTAAGGTAGCTGCTTGTTTCCTTCCTTGGTTTGGGTAAAAGAAATCTGATTGAGTTCTCAGTACAGTCCTAACCATTTCATGGATTGCGTCCTTTAGATATCTGTATTTAAAAATGAATTGCACAGGTGAAAATATAGAAGCTGCTGCAGGTTTAGGGGGAGAGGATGAAAAAAGGAATTTTTTTGATAGAGAAAAAGAACCTGCTAAAGAGACCATCCCACAGTCAAGTTTGGTTTTGATGGGGTTCAGGGTTCTCAGTCATCAGAACTCCATGATCTCAAAGAGAGATTTCTGCATTTATACAGGCAAGGAAGACTTGTCATCAACTCTAAGAAATTTCCAAACAAAAACAGGGCTTTCGGTCAGAGAGAAATTCAAAACACATCTGCTGATGACCCTCAGCTTTCTGGTTAATTGTAACTTGACCATACTAGTCAAGGCTAGTTCCCGCCTCAAGAACATCCATCTTTACTGCTGTTCATCTTTCTGCATTCTGATTTAGAAGGGCAGGAGGTGATAGTGGGGCTGGGACACATGCTCACTGATATTTTAACAGACTCGAGATAACCTTGATTAAAACAGACTGGTGAAATTGAAAAGACATTTTCTGATCTGAGGGTTTTGATTGGCTACAATACACTGCTTTAAAATAACACCTTCATTTTTAAACACAAATTCTCTTGTTTAAAAAAATGACATTTACAAATAATTCAGCACTTGAAGATAAGCTGGATGTTTTATGCAACTTTTGGAAAACCTGCTTATACTGAAAAATAAAAATAATAAGCAAAAACATTTTCTGCTAAGTAGACACTCTCCCACTTTCAATGATTTTTGAGCCTGAAGCTCTTTCTACACTAGCCAAGACAAATGGACTAGGCCATTTACCCAATAGGTCATTTGCAAAGCACCTAGGGAAGAAGGTAGTTGTTTTTCAAATAATTTACTGTGTCAAAACATACAAAAAAAGGAAGGCATAAAAACAAAGCAAAATAAAACCTCACACATTCCATTGGGTTAGTGACAGCATAGTTTCAAAGTATCTGAATCAAAAAGGTAAATATTGTCACTCTGCTTATTTAACTTATATGCAGAGTACATCATGCAAAATTAGGAACTATATGAATCACTGCCTGGAATCAAGATTGCCAGGAGAAATATCGACAACCTTAGATATGCAGATGATACCACTCTAAGGCAGAAAGCAAAGAGGAACTATAGAGCCTCTTGATGAGAGTGAAAGAAGAGAGTGAAAAAGCTGGCTCAAAACTCAACATTCAAGAAATGAAGATCATGGCATCTGGTCCCATCACTTCATGCAAACAGATGGGGAAAAAGTGGAAGCAGTGACGGATTTTATTTTCTTGAGCTCCAAAATCACTGCAGTGACTATAGCCATGAAATTAAGCCACGTGCTCCTTGGAAGAAAAACCCTGACAAACCTGCTGCTGCTGCTGCTGCTAAGTCATGTCAGTCGTGTCTGACTCTGTGCAACCCCATAGATGCCAGCCCACCAGGCTCCTCTGTCCCTGGGATTCTCCAGGCAAGAACACTGGAGTGGGTTACCATTTCCTTTTCCAATGCATGAAAGTGAAAAGTGAAAGTGAAGTTGCTCAGTCGTGTCTGATTCTTAGTGACCCCATGGATTGCAGCCTACCAGGCTCCTCTGTCCATGGGGTTTTCCAGGCAAGAGTACTGGAGTGTGACAAACCTAGATAGCATATTGAAAAGCAGAGATATCACTTTGCTGATAAATGTCTGTATAGTCAAGGCTATAGTTTTTCTAGCAGTCATGGATGGATGTGAGAGTTGGTCTATAAAGGAAGGCTGACGGCAGAAAAATTGATGCTTTAGAACTGTGGTGCCGGAGAAGATTCTTGAGAGTCCCTTGGACTGCAAGGAGATCAAACTAGTCCACCCTAAGGGAAATCAATCCTGAATAGTCATTGAAAGGACTGATGTTGAAGCTGAAGCTCCAATACTTTGGCCACGAGATGCAAAAGGCTGACTCATTTGAAAAGACCCTGATGCAGGGAAAGATTGATGGCAGGAGAAGAAGGAGGTGACAAAGGATGAGATGGTTGGATGGACGGTTGGACTCAATGGACATAAGTTTGAGCAAGCTCTGGGATATTGTGAAGGACAGGGAAGCCTGGTGTGCTGTAGTACATGGGCTCACAAAAAGTTGGATACAACTGAGTGATTGAACAAGAAATAAATTACAGAAAGGCTTACAGGCTCAAAGACTCAGCTATTGGGCTAGGTGTTTTGAAACAACCCTGGATGCAAACCATCCACAAGCTAGACACCAGAGCTTATCATTTACTCTGCTCAATTAAAAAATAACTGGGTGCCATCCATCCACATCACAGAAAGGGAGGCTGATCCCAAGGAAGCTTCCTAGAGGAGATGCTGATATCTGCTGCAGAGCCTGAGTTCAGGATGGAGTATGAAAATCCCTAAGGAAGACACAGAGGGTAAGCAGTCCATGTTTAAAAGCTGCTCCACAATTGGAGCTAAACTATTTACAATCTGTGATTAGTTTTATGTCAATTCATTTCATTTCATTTAACAGTCACTATTTCTCTTCAGTAGCAAAGAGAAGAGAAATTAATTGAATGCAGTGAATCAGTAACCTCTTGTACACATTATTTTATATGCAGTGGAGTGAGGCGGCTCTCAGCTAGCTTTCCCCAAAATCAAGGCCAACAGGCCAGTCCCTGCCCTCTGGATGCTCACAAAGACAGATAATCCAGGAAGGAATAGAAATGTGTGTGCACTTGTGAATATTTCATGAACACATCTGAATGGACCAGCCAGTCAGCTCTCCAGCATGCTTTGAGGTTTGTGAATGTTATATCTCAAGACACCCAAATTAATTGTTGACACAAGATTAATCAGGATTATCTGCAATGAAAAAGATAAAAATGATTCTGAAGTTGCCTTTATTCATGTCATGTGTAAAAGAGGTGACTGTTTAGATATGAAATAAATAAGATCAATGCTTAATGGCAAGGCCATTTTCACTGCTATCTATACAGTGCTTAGCACTCTGCCAAGTATCTAAAAGTGTGCAGCATTGGAGAACCAAGTGAAAGGCATGCTGTATAAACAAAACGGTGCAGGCAGTGGGTAAAGCATAGGGCAATGATAGATACCGCCTGGGTGGAGAAGTCCTCCTTGGCTCACTGTCAAGAGCATGGCAATGCACCTTCCAGAATGAAAAATCAGAGGTGAAGTTTTATGTGCAACAGTTTATCAAAGAGGCCAAGAATTGGCTGTGATAAAAACAGAGGAAGAAGGAAGGATGTAAACAAGGATACAATTCATCACTTAAGATGTTAGAGAGTATGGAATGTGGCAAAGGAAGGAGGGAAGGCGCCACTTAAAACAGAGGTTAAAGAGAACAGAAAGGGTTCATGCTAGTAAATCAGATGAAAGAGAAAGAGACCAAAAACTAGTCCTGGAACAAGCGAGAGAGGCTATGGAATAATAATGACTCAAGCTTACAGGAGTGGAGCCTTTTTAAAGGTCAGCTTGCAGACAAATGAATAAACTAATTTAGGCAAGTGGCAAGTCATGGAGACCTCATAAAAATAGTCATCAACCAGAATGAGGTAAGGGACTACTTAGCAATGTGAGCCAACTCACTCTGAGCCAGCATCTATGATACACAAAATCGTATGAAGGAAAAGACTGGTTACACTTTCTATTCTGTATTCAGATTTATGGGAAAGGAATGTCAAAAGCCAGAACAAAAGCAAATAGGAAGACTTCCTTCATTTGAGCCCACCAAATTTAGTTTTGTGATAATCTCAGACCTAGGGTGGAATAAAGTTACCTTTTGCATTTCCTACTAAAAAACTGTTTGCTAAGTAAATTACTAGTGTTCATGTCAGATTATTTGGGCGAAGGTCACTTTTCATTATTTATGTGGCATTAATTTGTGTATCTATGTCTTAATTATCAATGTGTCTCACTCATGCAATGAGCAATCTTTTTTTTTTTTATTGACACCTTTTATACATTAGGAAGCATGAGAGGCATTAAGGAAACAAAGATACAACTACATGCATATTCCTGCCCTCAAGAATCTCATACTCAGAGATCAGAAATGGAGGAAGGAAATCAGAGGCTGAAAGTCTCCATTAAAATATCATTATACCCTGGGATTTCTTTGGAAGGAATGATGCTAAAGCTGAAACTCCAGTACTTTGGCCACCTCACACGAAGAGTTGACTCATTGGAAAAGACTGATGCTGGGAGGGATTGGGGGCAGGAGGAGAAGGGGACGACCAAGGATGAGATGGCTGGATGGCATCACAGACTCGATGGACATGAGTCTGAATAAACTCTGGGAGATGGTGATGGACAGGGAGGCCTGGCGTGCTGCGATTCATGGAGTCACAAAGAGTCGGACAGGACTGAGCACTGAACTGAACTGAACTGATACAAAAAAAATTAATATATAAATTATTTTCTGATTTAGGTTGTTACATAACATTGAGCAGTGTTTTTGGTGCTATACTGTAGGTCTCTGTTTGCTTTCCATTTTAAATACAGCAGAGTGTATAAGAATTTGAAAAAGAATAGATACATGTATATGTATAACTGAATCACTTTACTGTATACCTGAAATTACCAGAACATTGTTAATGTATATACTTAGTGTATGTTAAGACAGGACTGAGCACTGAACTGAACTGAACTGATACAAAAAAAATTAATATATAAATTATTTTCTGATTTAGGTTGTTACATAACATTGAGCAGTGTTTTTGGTGCTATACTGTAGGTCTCTGTTTGCTTTCCATTTTAAATACAGCAGAGTGTATAAGAATTTGAAAAAGAATAGATACATGTATATGTATAACTGAATCACTTTACTGTATACCTGAAATTACCAGAACATTGTTAATGTATATACTTAGTGTATGTTAAGAAGGCTGAGCACCAAATAATTGATCCTTTCAAACTATGGTATTGGAGAAGACTCTTGAGAATCCTTTGGACTGCAAAGAGATCAAACCAGTCAATCCTAAAGGAAATCAACCCTGAATATTCATTGGAAAGACTGATGCTAAAGTTGAAGCTCCAATACTTTGGCCACCTGATGCAGAGCCGACTCATTGGAAAAGACCTTGATGCTAGGAAAGATTGAAGGCAGGAGGAGAAGGGGATGACAGAGGATGAGATGGCTGGATGGCATCACCAACTCAAGGGACATGAGTCTGAGCAAGCTCTGGAGAGATGATGAAGGACAGGGAAGCCTGGCCTGCTGCAGTCCATGGGGTCTGCAAAGATTTGGACACAACTGAGTGACTGAACAACAAGTAGTATGTTAATGTGCAGATACTTCAATATAAAATAAAATTTTAAAATAAAAGAAAAATAAAAATCATTAAAGAACATCTACAGTATGTCACAAAAAGTGCTATATACTTGGTATATGTAACTTGCATTTCCACATGTACATGGGTGACAAATGAATTTGCTGTAATAGTAATAACTCAAGTAAAACTTGCTTCTTCTTGGCACAGTGGAGAACAACTAAGAATCTTTTCTTTTTGTCCTTTTTTCCCCCAATCTATTACTGTTGGCTTTCCCTTCCTCCAAACTCACCTCCCGCAGGCAAATGGAGCACCTAAACCTCGGGAAAAAAACCTGCCAGAATCAGCCCTTCCATCCTCATTCCACCTGAAGGTCTTCTTAAGAGTCAAAAACTTCCCAAGATCCACTTGGTGTCTACATAAAGCTTAGCTCTCTAATACCCAGGACACTCCAGAAGACATTTTGAACCTTTATAAACCACTGGGTCTCAAGTTTCTCCAAATCATGAAGTGAAGTGAAGTGAAGTCGCTCAGTCGTGCCCGACTCTTTGCGACGCCATGGACTGTAGCCTACCAGGCTCCTCCCTCCATGGGATTCTCCAGGCAAGAGTACTGGAGTGGGTTGCCATTTCCTTCTGCACGGGATCTTCCCAACTCAGGGATCAAACCCTGGTCCCCGCATTCCAAGCAGACGCTTTAATCTCTGAGCCACCAGGGAAGTCACCTGACCTTAACGGGATCTTCCCAACTCAGGGATCAAACCCTGGTCCCCGCATCCAAGCAGACGCTTTAATCTCTGAGCCACCAGGGAAGTCACCTGACCTTAATTGCACATGGGATCACATGCATTTTAGTAAGTCACAAGGCACTGACGCATGTCCTCCACCTGCTCAGTTCTCCTTACTGTTTCCCCAGTTATTTCTGGGAATCTTCAAGACAAGTTCTTTCCTGTTGTTCCTTTATTCCCTCTCTCCTCACAAATGGTCAGCTGCCAATAAATGAATTGAACAAATGTTCTTTCAGTACCTACTATGTGCCAGGCGCTGGCCCAGTGGCTTGGACCATGACAAACAGACATTCCTTTTCTAATGAGAGACCGTCAGGCCCCAGTGCTGGAGGGCACCTCAGGCTGTGGGAATATGGAGGCCCCTGTTGGGGGTGGGTATGGATTCCTGAGTGCTCACAGCTGCAAGTCCACAAAGGCCCATGAACAATGCCACCCTCCCTTCTGCAAGCTTTGGCTGAAGCCTCTGATGGGTCTCCCCAGAAAGGTAGAAATGGCTTCTCACTTTCCCGTGATGCATTGTGTCACCTGGACCCTGAAGCTACATTGCGTCTACCCTGTGTGGCTTGGTCGAGAAGAGGACCTTCAGATTCTTCCTGCAGCAACACCCCCTCTTCAGAGTCCTCACCACCCTACCTCACACTTTCCAACTCTGTCCCCCTGCCTACAGAATCAGCACCATCATATCCTACTGGATGGCTCCTCCACCCCCAGCCCTAAGTGTCCCACGGTCCTCCTCATAGAGCTCTTTCCTTTCCCACAGATTATCTCAAGCAAATAGACATCTGGCGGTCTTCATACACAGATGTGTCTGAATCTCCATTTAGGGTCAGCAGCAGGATCTCTGTTACTCACAATGTACTTCACATGTAACCCTTCGAATAATCCTATGAGGTCAGGTACAATTCTTCAGTCCATGATCAATAACTCCCAATTCCAGAAAGCTCTGAAAACCAGCTTTTTTTTATATATAAATTTTCTGACTAAGCTTATATGGTGACAAAACCATTGAGGTTCTCTCTATAAATATGCATATGTTTCCTTGCAGAAATATTGATGTGATTGATTGCTGGGTTCTGCAGTAGTAGTTTTAAAATAAAAAGAAAATAGTGAATTATGAAACTTATCTGGCCCCTAGGCTTTTAGATAAGGGGTTGCAAAACTATTTCTAAACCACTTTTACAGATAAGGAAGCTGACATTCAGGGACTTGGCCAAAGTTGCAGAGCTAGCAAATGGTGGAGTCTGGGGGAAAATCAATGTCTTTATGACTCCTCACCCTTTGCAATGTCCACTAAAGTTTGGCTGGGAATTTATTTAATATGCATATGTTTCCTTGCAGAAATATTGATGTGATTGATTGCTGGGTTCTGCAGTAGTAGTTTTAAAATAAAAAGAAAATAGTGAATTATGAAACTTATCTGGCCCCTAGGCTTTTAGATAAGGGGTTGCAAAACTATTTCTAAACCACTTTTACAGATAAGGAAGCTGACATTCAGGGACTTGGCCAAAGTTGCAGAGCTAGCAAATGGTGGAGTCTGGGGGAAAATCAATGTCTTTATGACTCCTCACCCTTTGCAATGTCCACTAAAGTTTGGCTGGGAATTTATTTAAGAGGTAGGGTGTATGGGTGGATGTTGCAAATAAAGGAAGGTTGAGACCAAGTAATCAGAGTGCATCTCAAAAATCTGCCTTGCAAAATTGTGTCTCTGTGAGTTAGCCACCTTGATAGTATCATTTGTCACAATTCTGTCCTCAAAAGAAATTATTTTCTGACAGTACATTTTAGTACTGATAGACAGTTAATGGGGAAACTCAGAAAGTTGATCTATTTCTAAAGGATTCCATGGTGTTTATCACTCTGCTCTCTACCAGGATATGTGGATTTGCAGTAGAAAATCTGAACAGTACTATTTGCTCAAGATAAACCATCTATGTGACCAAATAAGCCATGCTCCAGCAATGTGACAGATTCATGGTATAGTCGCAGCACTCTAATAACCATATTCATAAGCGGTGCTATTTTTGAGAAACTACTAGAGATAAGAAACACTGCCATATAGTTTATATCATTGTATTTAATAATCTTACAACAATCTTGAAATGTAGTTAGAGACTGTGGTGATGATGATAACAATGTACTAAATCTTTACAATGCTGTAGGCACCGTGTGGGCTAAATTATTTTATTTTTATTGGAGGATAATTGCTTTATGGGTTTCCTAGGGGGTGCTAGTGGTAAAGAACCCATCTGCCAATGCAGGAGATACAAGAGACATGGGTTTATGCCTGGATCAGGAAGACCTCCTGGAGGAAGGCAGGCAACACACTCCTATATTCTTGCTTGGAGAATCCTATGGACAGAGAAGCCTGGCAGGCTATAGTCCACAGGATTCTCAAAGAGTTCAACATGACTGAAGCAACTTGGCACACACAATTGCTTTACAATGTTGTAGTGATCTCTGCCATTTATCAGTGAAAATCAGTCATAATTATACATAAAGGAGAAGGAAATGGCAATCCACTCCAGCACTCTTGCCTGGAAAATCCCATGGACGGAGGAGCCTGATAGGATGCAGTCCATGGGGTCGCTAGTGACTTCA
>SJYC01113025.1:0-33545 GCA_006408675.1 Madoqua kirkii
TTATAGGCAAGCTTCCCCTCCCCCCAAACTTTTTCTTCAATCATTCTGAGGCATTATCTACTGCATATCTTGATAACCGCCCTGTCAGCAGTGAGGAGCATATGTTATGAAGCTGATACCAGGAAG
Organism: Madoqua kirkii; assembly: GCA_006408675.1. Taxonomy (NCBI): domain Eukaryota; kingdom Metazoa; phylum Chordata; class Mammalia; order Artiodactyla; family Bovidae; genus Madoqua; species Madoqua kirkii. Next base: position 127 of record SJYC01113025.1, read on the forward strand.
GATGACACTGACTCCTCACAGCCCACGCTTAAGGCCCCCTGCCTGGGAAAGAATCCACAGGATTGTTCAAGGGAAGGAGTGAACTGTGAGGAAGAGGCTGGAGGAGTCGGAGATTATTATAATCCACACATGCTAGTTGTACATCCTGGGAGGTTTAAGATGTAATAAACAGGTCCCTTGAAAAAAGACTTTTCTATACCCTTCAGTTGCTTTGTACTCTTCAAGGATCCCGCTGCCATTACTTTCAACTTTCATCTCTATGCTGATGAAATCTTCCACCTCTATCTCCTCCTTCCTGTAGAAATCTAGGCCCACATTTAAAGGCTCTGCCAGAAACCTCAGGGATGAGTGAAACTCAGCATGTTCTAAACCAAGCCTGTCATCCTTCCTTCCCACCCACTAGCAATTCTTCTCCCAAGCTCTCTGCTTTGATTTCATGGCAAGAAACTATGAAATTATCATTTATCCCTTCCTCCACTCCTATAACTTCCAGATAACAAGTTCTACTGATCTATTCCTCCACTTCTTTTTTTTTTTGATTAATGAATGGATAATTAATTATTTCTTAATTGATCTGCAGTCCCAGTTTTGATACTCTATAATAGAAATAGTGACCTAAGAAGCCTTCTAGTGTTTCCAGCATTGCATGTGTGCATGTTCAGTCATATCTGTTTTGTGACCCTATGGATCACAGGCTGCCAGGTTCCTCTGTCCATGGAATTTCCCAGGCAAGAATACTGGAGTGGGTTGTAATTTCCTCCTCCAGGAGATCTTCCTAACCCAGGGATTGAACCCACATCTCTTGTGTCTCTTGCACTGCAGGTAGATGCTTTACTGCTGAGTCACTGGGGGAGACCATTTCCAGTATTAAATGTTCTGAAATGAAATCTGAGTGTGTTTGATCTGATATTGATTTTTTTTCCCAATTTTGCTTCCTATTATCACCAATTTAATTAAAGGGACTTTGCTGCCTGTTGCATCACTGCAGTAACTGCTCTGCTACCAATTAATTTATTCAACATTCATTCAATATATATTTATTTTATGCCTACTACATGCCAGGTGCTGTTCCAGGCATGGAGAATACAAGGGCAGATGAAACAGAAAAGGCTCCTACTCTCATGGAGCTTACATTCTAGTTGTGTGTCTGGGTGGTGGGGAATAAACACTTAAAGAACAAGATAATTTGATAGAGATAAACACTATGAATAAAATAAAACAGGGACTTTCCTGGTGATCCAGTGGTTAGGAATCCACCTTCCAATGCAGGGATGAGCTCAGTCCCTGGGTGAGAAACTAAGATCCCACATACTGTGGGGCAACTGAGCCCACATACTGCAACTAGAGAACCCACGTGCCCCAATCCTAAGCCTGTGCACTCTAGGGCCTATGCTCTACAAGAGAAACCCATGCATCGCAACTAGGGAAAGCCCTCTAGCCTCAACAAAGAGCCCATGCACTGTCACAAAGACCCACCACAGTCCTCCCAAAAAGAAAAGAAAGCAGGCTGATGCATTAGAAAGTGATAGCGAGGAAGGAAGTGGCCATTACAGGCCTTGCTGAAAAGGTGACATTTATGCTGAGTCCTTAATGACAAGAAGACATCTATCACATGTAGAGAATTATGAGATCAGCATTCCAAATAGAGAGGAATTGGCACAGAAGCCCTAACAGACTTGTTTATCAAACAGACAAGACAGTGAGACTGAAATATGGGGGGCAAGAGGGAACTGGCACAAGCTGAGGCTGAAGAATTATGCAGGGGCCAAATCCCGTAGGGCTCTTGTATGTCATGGGAAAGAGTTTGGATTTTATTCTAAGTGCGATGAGAAGTAATGGTTTCAAGCAAAGAGTGATGATCTGACATGTTTTATTAGATTTTTAAAAATATTTATTTATTTATCCATTGAGCCTTTGCCCTGAGTCATGCCTATTGAAAATCCCAGGTTTCAGTACCTTCCTTGATGCCCCAACAAGAAATGATCCCTCCTTTTCCTGGTGCAGTTCTTAAGGCCTACAGAAAAAAGCTACAAACATGAGCATTTATTTGGTTTCAGCTTATAAGGTTATATGCATGTTCTTATTTAGACTCATAGTTAACACTGCCCTGTCCTATAACCTGTTGAGTTTATGTGTCTCTTCCCCTTAATGTTCAATTAACTCTCTGAGATTAGGGACTAGGCTTTATGCCACAAATATTCATTGATATCTATTACTATGTGTAGAGTGTGAAATTATATCATATCTTCATCTATACACAGATATATCTCAATGCAGTCAACTTGTTTTGAAAGTTAAAAAGCATCTAGAATTTCTATAAGGGAATCCCTTATGGCATTCACCTCACAGGCTATCAGTTTAAAGAGGCCTGAATCTTATTATGGTGATCAGATTGAAATGTATAGACATATTGAATCACTATGTTGTGTAAAAGGCACTGACAATGGTGTTGTAGGGCCATTATAATTAAAAAGCAAACAAACACAAAAACTCATAGAAAGACAAGATATTTATGGTTACCAGAGGTGGGGTTGGGGAGGGGGAATTAGATGAAGGCAGTTAAAAGGTAAAAACTTCCTGTTATAAGATAAATACGTACTAGGGATGTAATGTCAGAGAAGGCAATGGCATCCCACTCCAGTACTCTTGCCTGGAAAATCCCATGGACGGAGGAGCCTGGTGGGCTACAGTCCATGGGGCTGCTAAGAGTTGGACATGACTGAAGTGACTTAGCAACAGCAGCAGCAGGGATGTAATGTACAGCATGATAAAGATAATTAACACTGCTCTATGTTATCTATGGAGCAGGCAATGGCAACCCACTCCAGTACTCTTGCCTGGAAAATCTCATGGACAGGGGAGCCTGGTGGTCTTCAGTCCATGGGGTCGCGGAGTTGGACATGACTAAGCGACTTCCCTTTCACTTTTTACTTTCATGCACTGGAGAAGGAAATGGCAACCCACTCCAGTGTTCTTGCCTGGAGAATCCCAGGGATGGGGGAGCCTGGTGGGCTGCCATCTACGGGATCACAACAGAGTTGGACATGACTGAAGTGCATTAGCAGCATGTTATCTATGAAAGTGGTTAAAAGAGCAAATCCTAAGAGTTCCCATCACAAGGAGAAACACTGCTTTTCTTTTGGTTTAATTTTGTGCCCATATGAGATGAGATAGGCTTCCCAGGTGACTCAATGGTAAAGAACCCTTCTGCCAATGCAGGAGATGCAAGAGATGTTGGTTCTATCCCTGAGTTGGGAAGATACCCTGGAGAAGGGCATGACAATACACTCCAGGATTCTTGCCTGGAGAATTCCCTGGACAGAGGAGCCTGCTGGGCTACGGTCTATGGAGTCACAAAGAGTCAGACACAACTTAGTGACTGAGTCCACATGAGCATGAGAGGATGGATGCTCATGAGACTTATTGTGGTCATCATTTCATGACGTGTAGCATCGGGTCATGGTGCTGTACACCTTTAAGGGGTATTGCTGTAAGGCAATCATATCTCAGTAAAGCTAGTAGACAATAAATATAAATAGGCCTGTCTCTCATTCACTGGGGACTGAGTACTGAGCTTCCATCCCTTCAAGTGGCTGGGTGCTGTGTCACGTGTGCGTTCTAGGGCACAATTATGGTTGTGACCCAGCATGCTGAGAGCTGTACATAAGAATATGGAATTGCAGCATTAGTCAAGTTCTGCTGCATTAGGGGTTACAAACACTGAGACAATTCATATAGGAAAGACAGGGGAATGAAATACTCATTAATATCTATTATTTGTAATAATAGCAATTTTTTATGTTTCAGTATTATTCTGAATGTTTTTTATCTAAACAGGTGTTAGCCACATCTTTAGTTACAGATGTAGAAACTAAGGCACACCCAGGTTGAGTGATTTGCATGAATCACACAGGTGACAAGTTGCTGAGCTGAGATTTGGGATGCCCCACCCCATTTGTAGGGCTTCCCCGGTGGCACAGTAGTAAAGAATCACCTGCCAACACAGGAGATGCAAGAGACACGGGTTTGATTCCTAGATCTGACAGATCCCCCTGGAGAAGGAATGGCAACCCACTCCAGTATTCTTGCCTGGAAAACTCCATGGACAGAGGAGCCTGGCAGGCTACAATCCATGGGGTCACACAGAGTCAGACGTGACTGAGCATGCACATGCCAAACTGAAGCCCAGTGAAAGGAAGTGGCTTGTTTAAAGTCATATGCTTGTTGGACCACAGGCTCCTCATGCCTCATGGAGTAATCCTTCCCAACACAGGACCACTTCACTGATGGCAGGGAAACAAGTGGATGGTGCACCCTTTAGGGCTTGAGCCATTCTGACCTTTTCTTTTGGTGACAGCAAATGAGAACAGTCAATGCATGTAAAGCACATGCCTAACAAATAGTAAACATGCAGTAAATGATAATGGCCTTCTTGCCCTCTCAGTCTCAGCTCCCACATAGCTCACTCTGCCTACCATCAGTCAAGGATCTCTTCTGGCCCGCAGTTGAGCAGGTTAGCCAGGATGACCCTTATTAACAATAAGAGATGAGATTACAGACTGAAACTTAGATCAGTAAATGAGAAGGCCAGACTACCTCAGCTTAGTGGCATGGCCATGGCTGAAACAAAAGCTCAGAAGCAGGGTCAAAAAGAGGTGACTAGTGTTGAAAAATTCCTGTCCACTGGAGCACCAGACAGGCATCTGGTAGCCAGTGCAACTCATGAGCTGCCACAACCCCCACAGCCCAGCCCAGCTCTGGACCATCGAAACAGCAAGTGGGACGCAGGGAAATCAGCCATGGAGGCAGCTGCCTAGAATCTTGAAACCATAATCTTGAGACTTCCTAGGAGAAAATTAATTTTGCTCATTACACCAGTACCTCTGTAGCTGGAGGTATGTAACTAGGAGTGACTGCTGGTGAGACAGGTGGCCCTTATTTAACAGAATAGACCCAACTTTTGTTTGGCAAATCCAACCAATTATCTTCCTTTCTCGACTTCCCAATTATCTTCCTTCTCATTACCCTGGGAAACATAAAATTGAGTGCAATCACATCACACTTAGAGGGATAGCAAATTTAGTGAAATCTCTTATTTACATGAAAAAGAAATCCATAACCATATGCTAAATTTGCCACAATTTTTCTCAAATATCAATAGAAATATTGTGCTCAAAACATCAGAAAATAGAACTGTTGAAAATAAAAGTATAACATAATCCCAGCAACCAGGCAATATCTGCCAATAATGTACTGGGAAGTGTTAGCAGTGTGGTTCTGCTTTTAACTACTGTCAAACCACCTTACTGCTTCCAAATTACATTCAAGGTAATTTCCTATACATTTTGGGCACTTTGCCCATTGCTTCCCCTTCTTGGCCTCTTTCCAGACATCTGTGCCTGATTAAACCTGTAGCATCTATGAGGATCCTTGGGAAGAAAAGCTATCAGTGCCTAAGATCTAAAGTGGCAGTCAATTTCATTGTGGAAGGCAAAAGAGGAGAAAAGAGCTAAAGGAGTTTGTGGCTGGGGTGTCTGTCCCCTAGGCTTCTTTCCAGAGGTTGTGTAGACAGACTGCAAGCTTTCATGTCATATGTCATAACTGGAATCATTCATCTTCTAGACATTTCTGAGTCTCCAATGGCAGCCCCCACTTTCCTCCCAAAAGGCTTATTTTCACAATCTCCATGATCTAGCTTAGGTGGGCAATGCCAAAATGGCAGGTTTTCTTGGAGTTTCTGTTCCACTAACCTGCAAAATGCATTCTAAGATCACATTCTCATAGTCACAGATGACAGCACAGATGGAAAAATTAACACTTATGAGTTAAAGCACTCCAGAATTCTGGTATGCACATTCTTCAAAGCTGCACCTGAGGGACTGCTACTACAGTGTGGGAGATGATGATAGATGAGAGTAACCAACAAAGCATCCATTATTTGCCAGCGACCACTTATCTCCCTATTTCTATGGTAATATCCAGGGAGTGACCGGGGTACTTGGACAGAAAAGAAAAGAAAGGATCAGAAACCTTGATACCACTGCTTTTGAAAAGTTGCCAACTCTCTTTCTAGGGGTTCCTATGCAAAACAGAGTGGTTAAAGACCAAATTAATAAAGCAGGTCTTGGAAATTCCCTAGTAGTCCAATGGTTAGGACTTGGCACTCTCACTGCCAGGGCCCAGGTTCAGTTCTTGGTCGGGGAACTAAGATTCCATAAGCCATGCAGCATGACCCTCCCCTCCCAAAAAAAAGGAAAGAAAAAAAAAGCGGGTCTTGTTCTTTGTTGATGTGCTATTAGCAGCCATTGAGTGAACATAGGAGGAAAATGAGCAACTGAAAGCACATTCTCAGGATTCGTCAAGAGAAAGGGGTAGCAAAAAAAGAAAAAAATAGAAATTATCTATTATGTTAGATTATGTGTCCATTCTCAAATGTTCTAATAGGAGAATATATTATAATATAATAAATTAATCTTTAAATGCTAAAAAGAAGAGTAGGGGGTAGCATATTGGGGAACAACACCCCTCCATTGTTTGGTACTCTGGTGATGACGTGGTGGTAGATACAAGAGATACATGGTGGAAGCCTGAATTCTCCTTCAAACTCAGTCATTATTTCACTGTGTGGCTCCAGGCAAGTAAGTTCCTCATCCACAAAAATTGACATAATTTAGCCTCCCAGACTACCTGCCTACTTCAAAGCATGATGACAAAATTGCATTCAGTATACTTTGGTTTCTTATACTGGTTGAAGCCATAAAAAAATCTCTGGATAAATATATGTTTTTTTAAAATGTCTAAAAATCAATAAAGAACCACACTAACTATGAACTATCAGAAAGAGAAATTAAGAAAACAACCCCACTTAAAATTTCATCCAAAAAACAACAAAATACCTAAAAAATAAATTTAACCAAGGAGATAAAGACATGTACACTAAAAATGACAAATCACTGCGTAAGGAAATGGAAGAAGAAACAAGTAAATGGAAATAAATTCAGTGCTCATGTGATGGAGCATGGGTTGCTTCTTAAAATGTCTATACTGCCCAAAGTGATCTACAGATTCAATGCAATTGCTATCAAAATTCCAATGGCATTTTCCACAGAAATCAAACAAAGATTCCTAACATTAGGATAGAACCACAAAAGACTCAAATGGCCCTAGCAATCTTGAGAAAGAAGAACCAAGTTGGAGATGTGCTCCTTGATTTCAAACTATATTACAAAGCTATAGGAATGAAAACTGTATGGTATCATAAAAAGGACACATAGCATCAAACCTGGACTGGCGATTCATTTCACATATGATATTATACATATTTCAATGCCATTCTCTCAAATCATCCCACCCTCGCCCTCTCCCACAGAGTCCAAAAGACTGTTCTATACATCTGTGTCTCTTTTGCTGTCTCACAAAACCAATGCAATATTGTAATTAGCCTCCAATTAAAATAAATAAATCTATATTTTAAAAAGACAGATCAATGGAACACAAGAAACAGCCCCAAAATAAATTCATGAATTTATAATAATTCAATTATTTTATGACAAAAGAGCCAATTATATACAATGTGGAAAGGACAGTCTCTTCAATAAGTGGTGAGAAAATTGCATAGTCACATGAAAAAGAATGAAATGGGACCACTATCTTATATAATACACAAAATTTAGATCTAAATGGATTCAAGACTTGAATGTAACATTTGAAGTCATAAAGCTCCTGGAAGACTACAGAGGCCATAAGCTCATTAACACACATCTCAGCAATGATTTTCTTGGCTCTGACACCAAAAGCAAAAGAAATAAAAGCAAAAACAAAGGGAACTACACTAGACAAAAAATTTCTGCACATCACAGAGAACCATCAACAAAATGAAAAGGCAACCCACCAAATGGAAAAAAAATATTTGTAAATCATATATCTGATAAAGGATTAATGTAGCTATGAAATTAAAAGATCCTTGCTCCTCGGAAGGAATGCTATGGCAAACCTAGACAGCATATTCAAAAGCAGAGACATCACTGCCAACAATGGTGCATCTAGTCAAAGCTATGGTTTTTCCAGTAGTCATGTATGGATGTAAGGGTTGGACCATAAAGAAAGCTGAGTACCAAAGAACTGATGTATTTGAATTGTGGTGCTGGAGAAGACTCTTGTGAGTCCCTTTGACTGCAAGAATATCAAACCAGTCAATCCTAAAGGAAAGCAACTCTGAATATTCACTGGAAGGACTGATGCTGAAGCTGAAGTTCCAGTCTTTTGGCCACCTGATGTGAGGCACCAACTCACTGGAAAATACTCTGATGTGGGAAAGATTGAAGGCAAAATGAGAAGGGAGTGGCAGAGAATGAGATGGTTAGTATCCCCAAGTCAATAGATGAGTTTGAGCAAACTCTGGGAGATAGTGGAGGACACAGGAGCCTGGTGTGCTGCAGTCCATGGGGTCACAAATAGTTGGACATGACTTAGCAACAGAACAACAACAAACTAAAATATATAAAGAATGCATACAAACTCAATAGCAAAAAAACAAAACAAAAACAAATCCAATTAAAAGTGGGCAGAGGATCTGAACAGACATATTTCCAAAGAAGGCATACAGATGCCCAATAGTCATATCAAAAGATGCTCAACATCATTCATCATCAGGGAAATCAAAATCACAATGAGGTATCACCTTTCATCTGTTAGAATGACTATTATGAAAAAGATAAGAAATAACAAGTGTTGGCCAGGATATGAAGTAAAAGTAATTATATTGTTGGTGGGAATATAAACTGATGCAACCACTAAGGAAAACAGTATGCTGCTGCTGCTAAGTCATTTCAGTCATGTCCGATTCTGTGCGCTGCCCAGTTACTTCAGTCATGTCCGACTCTGTGCGACCCCATAGACAGCAGCCCACCAGGCTCCTCTGTCCCTGGGATTCTCCAGGCAAGAACATTGGAGTGGGTTGCCATTTCCTCTCCAATGCAGAAAAGTGAAAAGTGGAAAGTGAAGTTGCTCATTCGTGTCCAACTCTTAGCAGCTCCGTGGACTATAGCCTACCAGGCTCCTCCGTCCGTGGGATTCTCCAAGCAAGAGTACTGGAGTGGGGTGCCATTTCTTTTTCCAATGGAAAACAGTATAGTGAAGTCACTCAGTCATATCCGACTCTGCGACACCATGGACTGTAGACTACCAGGCTTCTCTGTCCATGGAATTTTCCAGGCAAGAATACTGGAGTAGGTTGCCATTTCCTTCTCTAGGAGATCTTCCTGACCCAGGGATTGAACCCAGGTCTCCTGCACTGTAGGCAGACGCTTTACCATCTGAGCCACCAGGGAAGTCTTATGGGTATTCCTAAAGAGCTATAAACAGAATTACCAGAATTATAGAATTATCTGAAGAAAATGAAAACACTAAATCAAAAAGGTATATGTACTCCCATGTTCACTGCAGCATCATTTACAACAGCCAAGATATGGAAAAAGATGTGCAAGATTCACACATTCGCACATGTGTGTATGTGATGCACACACACACATGATGGAATATTATTCAACCATTAAAAAGAACAAAATTTCTCCATTTGCAATGCGTGGATATAACTTGAGCACATTATGTTGAATGGAATAAGTCAGACAAAGAAAGATAAATACTGGATGATTTCATTTCTATATGGAATCTAAAACAGAAAACAATCTAAGTTCATAGAGACAGAGAACAGATTGCTGCTTGCCAGAGACAGAGGGTGGAGTGGGGGTAAAATGGTGAAGGTAGTCCAAAGGTACAAACTTCCATGATAAAATAAATGTCATGCATGGAAATGTAATCCATAGCATGATGACTATAGCTAATACTGTATTGCATATCTGCTCTCTTAGCAAAGTTGCAAAGAGAATGGTTTTCACAGAAGAAAAAAATCTGTGATTATGTATAAAGACAAATGTTAACTAGACTTATTGTCGTGATTGTTTTTCAGTATATACAAGTACTGAATCATTATGCTGTATACCTGAAACTAATATAATGTCATATGTCAATTACACTTCAAAAAAATAATACAGAAAGCTAATGATACTGGTTAAAAAAGAAATTAGGCTAATGGGATGAAAGGAAAGAAATGTATAGTAATGGCTAATAAAATATTACACATGTAAAAAAAACAAAAGAACTAACAAAGTAGCAAGTGTCATAGGACAAAAGGGGTCAAAGGGGACAGAAATCAAAGCCCAGAACAGCAGAATGTGAGAAATACAACAGGAAACTCTCCCCACAGAAATCCAGGGCTCCAAATAATTATACTTACAGGATAGGGTGAACCATACACGAACCTTTTAGACAGGGAGGGAGGGAAGGATGAGGATAGGGTGAGGGAAGCAGCCAGAGCTTCAGGAAAGAGGAAGATGTGGAAGGACTCAAAAGTCATAATTTAGACTTGATCTAAAACTAGTAGGGACCAGCACCAAAGGTTTGGGGCAGCAGAGGAGTGGCATATGAAGGGGTGTTTGGGGAAGCTGAACCTAGTGGCAAAGGTGGCGTACTGGGTGAGGTGAGTAGTTACGGAGCTTCCGGGAGAAGAGTTAAACACTCTCTAAGGGCATCTGGGCAGACTGCATCCCAAACATTCCCCTTACATTGTCCCTGAGGGCAACCACCCAAGAGGGCAAAGTGAGAGCAATTCAGCCATCTCTTCTCCTCATCCCTGCCCAGCAAAGGTCTGTCTGGACTCCAGCTTTTGCCTCAGTGCCTACGCAAACACTAATAAGTGCCAAGCATTGCCATGGAAACCACTGCTTCAGCTTTCTCATGGAATGCTCTGCAGCAGCGAGGCTTCCTGCTCTGGGAAGCTTTTTGCAAATATTTGAAGAAAATGGCAAATGCATCAGCCAGGAGTGTACACGTTCAACTGGCTGGTGAGGTGTGGGTGTGGAAGGAAGGGGCTACATCATAGTGCAGGGTCCATTGGGAAACTGACTCAGCTGTAGGGCCACTGGAAAACAAAGACCTTTGAAAGCCACAGTGCTTTTAGTTAATAGGATAGGCTCCTAACAATGTTTTACCTCTTTCCACTAGCACAAGGTTATACCCTAGGACCTGAGAGTCTCAATTGCATGCCCTAACTCCAGGAACCCATCAGTGACACTCTGGAATTACATATGGCACAGCTCAACATGATGGGGTAAAGTCTGGTGAAATAACATGGAACATAGCAGGGCTGAAAATTGCAGAGGGGAAAACATCCATAATGATATAACCAAGAATAAATCTTAGTTAATTCTGTACAGAGCACTGCTCTAAGCACTTTCTAGGGGTTTTCTCATTTAATTCTCACAATATCCTGTGAGGTTGGTCCTATGAGCCTGAAGTAGCTTCATGATTTACCCAGACACCCACGGGTCACAGAGCTGAAGGTGTGAACCATGATTCATCATAGAATTGTAACCATTCTGCCTTCCTCTTTTCTTTCTGATGATGGCTTTATTGTGAAATATAGTATGCCTTAAAAGTATGTGAAGGGCTTCCCAGGTGGTGTTAGTGGTAAAGAATCCACCTACCAAGCAGGCCATGCATTTTCAATCCCTGGGTTGGGAAGATTCCCTGGAGGGATGCATGGCAATCCACTTCAGTACCTTTGCCTGGAGAATCCCATGGACAGAGGAGCCTGGCAGGCTATAGAGTCCATGGTGTTGCGAAGAATTGGACATGACTGAGCAACTGAGCACACACACACACACATAAAAGTATGTCAAAATATATATGTATTTTCTTAGTTATATTTGTCTGCTTTCATTAATTGATCCATAATGTTGTTGATGATGATTATAATATTTAATATAATATTTAATTTAACATTTACTAGGCAGTTATTTGTTGTCAAGGAGAGTCCTAAATGCTTCACCTATCTTCTATCTTACATAATTCTCACAACAACCCAGTGAATCAAGGACTTCTATCATTACCTCTATTTTAGAGAAGAGTAAAATTGAGGCTTGGAGAAGTTAAGTAACTCAACCAGTGGAATTTGGCAAAGCAGGGACATGAACCCAGGTCTGTCTGATTCTGAGGCCCTACTGCCATATGCAGACACTAAGTGCCACTCTCTGGACTTAGGTTGAGTCTTCTAGTGCAGGCAAACCTCCTCCCTCCACTACTCTGATAGCATCTTGGAGACAGTTTTTTTTGCTATGTCTGCATTTCCTGAAACAGTTAAGAACCCCAAGGGGCCCAGCCCCTCTCTAATATGCAGGATGTCCCCTTTGGATTCTCAGGGTGGGCAAGTGTTTCTCAGCCAGGACCCTAGAATTGGGTGCCTCATAGGACCCTTTCTTTCATTCATTAATTTATTTATTCATTTATTTCTGGCTCTGCTGGGTTTTCGTTGTTGCATGGGCTTTTCTCTAGTTGCGGTGAGTGGGGGCTACTCTCTAGTTGTGGTGCACTGGATTCTTACTGTGGTGGTTTCTCTTGTTGTCAAGCATGGACTCTAGAGCACATGGGCTTCAGCAGTTGTGGCATGTGGGCTCAGTATCTGCAGTGCTCGGTCTTTAGATCACAGGTTCAATAACCGTGGCTCAAGGGCTTAGTTGCCCCGTGGCATGTGGGATCTTCCCGGGTGAGGGATCAAACCTGTGTCTCCTGCATTGCAAGGTGGATTATTTACAACTGAGCCACCAGGGAAGCCCCACAGGACCCTTTTTTTTAGCCACAGGGCGTCCCACAGGCCCAGCCACTTTAGGGAAATTCATTCACCTATTTGCTCATACCTAGCTTGCCTTCCTTGGAGAAGGCAATGGCACCCCAATCCAGTGTTCTTTCCAGGGACGGGGGAGCCTGGTGGGCTGCGTCTATGGGGTCGCACAGAGTTGGACACGACTGAAGTGACTTAGCAACAGCAGCAGCAGCAGCTTGCCTTCCTGGTTTGGGTTTCAGACAAGTTTAGGGCAGGCTATACTGACCCTCCATCTCTGATCATTCATGAGGCTGCATCTGTATGGGCTACAGTCTAGCCTGATTCTCCAAGAAAGAAATCATCTCTGCCCCAGTTCTCTCACTGTCCTTTGTCTTCATAGTCTATTAAAGCATCAGCTTGGTCTGCTGAGCTTAGAGTAACTCCAGCACTCTCTCTCACTGAGCAACCTCACCTGGAGGTACACTTCTTCTGGTCTTTAGTGAGTGGTGGGTGGTGGAGGGTAGATGATGCTATTTTCTGCTTAGAGGCTAAAGCAAATGGCAAATGCAGGTACAGCTAGGTCAGATATGAAACGGAAAATCTGATGGCATCAGCTTTATAACATGATAATTCCTCTCATTTAAGAGCAACAGGAGGAACCTTACAAATGGGAAGTCTGTAAATCAGCAAGTGACATTCAGCACATTAATGAAACAATTTCACCCAAAGCCTCTTGTCAATCAAAGCTGCCCAGGACCTGACAAGGAGGCAGCAAGTAAAACTGGCTTTCTGAGTAATATAGCTGCTTTGTGAGCATGAGAAGGGTGACTAGTTGAACTTGCCCCTTATGCCACTGAATTTCATGGATCGATCTTCAAATATCCTGGGAAACACAAGCTTAGATGACAGTGAGTGGCATAGGAGAAAGAAAACCACTAAGTTCTAGTAAACCTGGTTTATCCGAGGTATTACTTGCTACTGACTAGCTGGGTGACCTTGTGAAGCAAGTCACAGAACTTCTGATCAGGAAGTGATGATAAAGTTTATCTTGTCTAATCCTCTCCTGATGCTTGAATATATTTCATAATACCAGTGACTACCGGCATCTGGGGAGTGACAGGGAACTTGCTACCCATCAAAGCACTTCCTCCAGTTCTTAATGAGCTCTCAATTTCATCTATTTTGCTATTTAACTAGCACTTACATTGTGCTTCATATATGTCAGATACTGATTTAAGCAAGTCACAAATTTTGAACTATTTAATCTTTAAAATAACTTTATGATATAGGTGGGCTTCCCAGGTGGCACTAGTGGTAAATAACTAACCTGCCAACACAGGAGATGCAGAAACATGGGTTTGATCCCTGGGTCAGGAAAATCCCCTGAAGGGGGGCATGGCAACCCACTCCAGTATTCTTTTCTGAATCCTATGGACAGAGGAGCCTGGCAGGCTATAGTCCATAGGGTCGCAAAGAGTCAGACATGACTGAAGCGACTCAGCATTGCATTGCATTGCATGATGTAGGTAATATTATTATCCCAATGTTACAAGTGAGGAAGCTGAGTGTCAGAGAAGCTAAAATACTCAAAGTTACACAGCAAGTGTCAGAGTCAGGATTCTGACTGAAGCAATGTAGCTTATCACTGTATGCTCACCCACTGCACTGTGATAAACTCTGTTATTGACTGAAACATGTTTATCTCTGTAACTTTGTTACCTCATTGGTCCTAGTACTTACTCTTCCTGCAGTCCCAAAGGCTATATTAGATTTAACCTCAGAAAGGCCTTTTCTACTCTTGAGTGCAAGGAAGATTAGGATGCTGCAGCCATTGCTGTAAGAATGATGGGTGGGATTGGGTGGGGGAAGAGGGAATGTGGGAAGAATTGAGAGACTGGGATTGACACACACACATTATTGATACTATGTATAGAATAGATAACTAATGAGAATCTTCTGTATAGCACAGAGAACCCTACTTAAGGCACTGTGGTGACCTGAATGGGAAGGGTGTCCAAAAGGGAGGAGATATATGCAGTATGGCTGATTCATTTTGCTGTACAGTAGAAACTAACACAACATGGTAAAGCAGCTGTACTCCAATAAAAATTGATTAAAAAAAAAGAATGATGGGGTTAGTGCCCCAGTTCAGTTGGGCAGAGGATGGCAGAGCACTTTACTGTCAATGTACCAGATCCAGAGATGGAAAGAAACTACTCTAAAGTCACAGAATGAGTTGATGATAGAGTTTGAACTTGAATCTTGTGTTTGGATTTCATGATAATGTCCTTTATGCTCCAGTCCCTGAGGCTATGTCCATCCTTGCCCACTGCTCCCAACACACACATTATTATCATTGGTAATAATTGTAGCTACCATTCAATGAATGCTTACCTAATCTGTAACTGATTCTCTGCATATATTGTCTTGCTTAACCCTGAGAAATACCTCTACACTATGAGATAGGTACTACTATCATCTTCATTTTACAGAGATAGAAATCAAAACACAAGCAGGTCAAGTAATTTGCCAACAGTCAAACAGCTAGTAAGTTGCAGAACTTGTACTTTTTAAAAAAAAATATGGACCATTTGAAAGTCTTTATTGAATTTGTTACAATATTGCTTGTTTTATGTTTAAGTTTTTTGGCCACAAGGCAGGTGAGATCTTAGCTCCCTGACCAGGGATCAAACTCACATCCCCCTGCACTGGAAGGCAAAGTCTTAACCATTGGACCACCAGGAACATCCTCAGACCTTGGATTTGAAATGAGATCTTTCTGTCACTAGAGTTTGGGCTTTTCTTCACTATGTTGCAGATCTCTCCATAACATTCACAGAACTGGGGCACCTTGTTGAATCCCTTGTTGAAAGGGAGATTATGAGTGTTAAAAGCCCATGAATAACTATAGATATCCTGTTCCTGATATAATCAAATTTTTATTATATTGAAAGAGTTTGAGAGAAAAAGAGAAAGAATGGATTTTGCCTTTAACTGAGATAAGACATGAGAATATAACTAGTAAACATGGTGGGGGAGACTCATGCTTGTTTTAATTTTACAACAAAGTTTTCCTCAGCACCTACTGTGTACCTGACATTGTGTACTAGAAAGACAGCAGACCTGTGCTGTGTGCTACTGAACAGGCTCAATTTTGTTTCTTACCAGGGGAAGACAATATTCGCTCTACTTCCTTTAAGACCTGAAATATTTGGTTACCCTTGAGTGATTAAAAACCACAATATCAGGGAAAGATCAGTTTGTGAACAAAAAAGGGATGTGGGACAATTTAAAAGCCATCTATACCCATACAAAACTCAAATGGAAATCCTCTCAATTTAAAAACAGTGGCAGGGAATCAGGAAGCTTAAAAAAAATTGGCACAAAAGGTTGATAGCCTTCATATATAAAGAGTTTCCAATCTGTCAAGAAAAATAGACACTAATGGTTAAGTGGGCAAAAGGTACAACTATTTTCTAAAGGAGGAACTATAAATGGCTAATAAATATGTAGAAAGCTTCCAACCTCACCTAGAAATAAAATACATAAAATAAGGTAACAGTCAGAAGCAACATTTGCCTATTAAATAAATCCCCCCAAAGATTTTTTAATGAAAGGACTCAGTGTTGGCAAAAGAAAGTCCTGTGGGCTCTCTTATGCATGGCTAGTTTCAGTTGGGCAAGTTTTCTGTAAAGTTTTCCCTGATGCTGGGAAAGATTGAAGGAAGAAGGAGAAGAGTGTGTCAGAGGATGAGATGTTTGGATGGCAACACTGACTCAATGGACATGAACCTGGGCAAACTCCCAGAGATGGTGGGGGACAGGCAGACCTGGTTTGCTGCAGTCCATGGGGTCTCCAAGAGTCAGACACAACTTTGTGACTGAACAACAACAAAAATAAGTATAAAAAGCCTGTGCTTCCCTGGTGGCTCAGATGGTAAAGAATCTGCCTATAGTGAGGGAGACCAGGGTTGGATCCTTGGGTCAGGAAGATACCCTGGAGAAGGGGATGGCTATACACTCCAATATTCTTGCCTGGAGAATTCCTTGATAGAGGCGCCTGGTGGGTTACAGTCCATGGGGTCACAAAGAGTCAGACACAACTAAGCAACTGAGATTCTCACTTTCTTTTCAGAAAAAACCTACATTTAGACCCATGGCATCTAATGACTTGCCTGAGGTCTATGTGAGGGGCAGCTATGGTCCACAGGTCAATCTACTTACTCAACAGACACTCAGCACACACAACTTTGATCAGTCAAGCTTAGCCTCATGTAATTCTTGGTGTCTCAACCAGACTTTGGTCTGCATCCAGGGCAACCTCCTTTAGCAAGTCCCTTGCACTGAGTACTAGTTCAAGGAATCACTGCCTAGAGATGTATAAACTGATGGAAATGGTGTTACACAGGGAACCCAAGCCCCACATTTCACATCATACAGATAATAAGCCTGAGTTTTGGCATTAGCTCTTCCACTGACTGGCCATTTGGCTTTTGAGAGTTTACTTACCTCTCTGTTTCAGTCTCCTGACCTGTCCACTGGGGCTGGTTTTATTCACCTGTCAAGATGACTGTGGAGTGAGGCTCTGCTACTTGATCTTGAGAAAGCTACTTCACCTCTCTCAGAATTTCAATTTTCTCATCTATTTAGTACTTCTCTCTTAGAGGGTTGAAGTGGAGAAGGAATGAGATACTGCATGGAAAGAACTTAACACTGTGCCCAGAGTAAGAATTAAATATATATATATATATGAGAGGGCTGAAGCATATAATCTCTTCTAGTACACAGCATTTAAAATTCTATTTTTAAAGCATTTTCTTTCTATTTTTTTTCTCTCTCTAGGAAAGCCTGAAAACATCTACTAATGTTTCATAGCTATGACCACAACCTCTGCCTGCTGGCATGCCACACCACTTCCCCACCCCAACCCCCGCCCACTCTCATGCCAGGCACCATTCGGTCCCCAGTATGGCATCGGCTACCCACAGCAAAGAACAACAAGTGCTTTGCGAAAATTCAGTCAACTGCTTACAACTCCCTCTGGGTGTGGCATCGCCTTGGCTATTTAATGGGGACTAAACTGAGGCTTAGAGATTTGGGTGAGTCCCTGCAGATGGCAGCAGCTGAAACAAGAGGCAGAATCCTTAACCCTCAATAACCACAACTATGTCCATTAGCATAGCACTGCAGGTGTTCAGGACTCTTTCCTGATATCTCCATTGAACTGCCCAACAAGGCTATGAGGCCAGAGGGGCAGATATTACCATTTCCATTGAAGAGATGAGGAAGTGAGGCTCAGAGAAGGGCAGCCTTGCCTAAGGTTATACAGTTAGCTAGCAGAAGAGGTGACATCAGATCTTAGGTCTACTCTAGAGCTCTTTCCACTACATCTACCACAGGCTTGGCATAGCTGTCAAGGTCAGTTTCAAAGGAGTGCAGCTCAGGTAGGATACAGAGGTTGTCTTGGGAAAAAAGAGCAGATGATATTGACAGCAAGCCCACCCTTTGGCCCCATAGTATTCTACTTGCCCTGACCTGGGAAATAATTAAAAGACAAACAGCAGCATCCATGGCGTACTACAAAGGTTGTCTAAAAGATCAGACAAAGAAGCTTATATAAAAATCGTATTTTACACATTGTTGGAAAGGGAGGACTGGAAGAGCAATGACTACGTGATCACTGGAGCATTCAGGCAGTCTATCGCTTATGGAAGGTGACCTCCATTTGTTCTCTGGATCATTTAAAAAAAATCTCTGGGCATTTATCTGTCTCTCTTTCTTTGTCTGTCTCTGGAGATATAGATATAAATACATAGACAGATAGACATATAGATATCTTCACCATCTTTGGCAGAGAAGGCAATGGCACCCCACTCCAGTACTCTTGCCTGGAAAATCCCATGGACGGAGGAGCCTGGTAGGCTGCAGTCTACGGGGTCTCTAAGAGTTGGACACAACTGAGTGACTTCACTTTCACTTTTCACTTTCACGCGTTGGAGAAGGAAATGGCAATCCACTCCAGTGTTCTTGCCTGGAGAATGCCAGGGATGGTGTTGCCTGGTGGGCTTCTGTCTATAGGGTTGCACAGATTCAGACACGACTGAAGTGACTTAGCAGCAGCAACAGCAACTCCATCTTTGGCCAATTTTAGCCTTCTGAGTAGTTTACTGTGACCATCTCCCAGGAAATAATCTATCCTTCAGTTTTACTTTGTGGCTGCCATCCTCATGGAGAGAATAAAGTACAGAGAGAATTAAGAATAGCAGGGGAAATTTAAAGTAGGATTGTGTGTATGCATTTGTATGTCAGTTGTGCACGCGTGCAGGGGCAGGGGAAATGGGAACTTGAAATTAAGAGAAAATGTTCCCAGCTCTGCTAGGGTGCTGACACTGAAACGATGTAAGGCATAAGACTGTAGAATTCTTTTTTAAGAATATATTAGATTATGCCCCTTCATGTGAAGGCTGTATAATAACAATAATAATCACAAAATTAAGGTCAAATGTATTGAGATATTTTGTTCAGTTGCTCAGTCATGTCCAAATCTTTGTGATCCCATGGACTGCAGCATGCCAGGCTTCCCTGTACTTCACTATCTCCTGGAGTTTGCTCAAACTCATGTTTGTTGAGTCGGTGATGCTATCTAACCATTTCATGCTTTGCTGCCCTCTTCTCCTTTTGCCTTCAATCTTTCCCAGCCTTTTTTGGGGGATTAGAATGAAAACTGACTGTTTATAGTTATTGAGATCTTATTGTGTGCCAATTACCCTGTAAAATGCTTTATAAACATCATTTTACTTATTCCTCAAAACTCTGTGAGGTAGGTATCATCATCACATTTTAGGGGAATTAATGTTTAGGGGAATTAAGTAACTAGACCAAGGGCACACTGTTAATGTCACTGCTCAGGCTGAACCCAAGCATCCATCTCCAGAGCCTATGACTTAAACATTACATTCTATTCTTCTGCAGGGGGATGAACTCCTCCCTACTCCCACCTTGCTCCAAAATAAGACATAATACTTATGAAAAGTTCCTCAGAATGCCGTCATGCTTTTCACTTTGTTTCATCCTTATAACCAGTACTATTAGTCCCCACCTTATGGTAAAAAATGTTAGGAAAGAGAAAGTAAGGGAAATTGCTCAAGTTTCCATGGCTAGCTAATGCAGAATCAGAATTAGAAGACAGGAGTCCTGACTCCCAGTCCAACGTTCTTTCTGTAATGTTGTATCTGCTTCAGAGCTTCTGACATGTTCCCCAGTGCTCCCTCTGGGATTGATACACATGTAGCGAGAGCTGGACCTAGTGACTTGCTTCTAAGGGACACAATATAGCAAAAGTGATGGGGAGTAACTTCATTGATTAATAGCCAAGGCTGTTAATCCATCTTGCTGACACCCTCTCTCCACTGCCTTTGTGGGCTGGCCACACTAATGCTGTAAACTGCCACATAGGAGAGGCCACGTGCCAAGGAACTGAGGGTGGTCTCCAGACAGCAGCAAGACCTCAGTCCAACAACCCACAAGGAGCTGCATCTTCCCAACAACAATGTGAGTGAACTTCAGAGTAGACTGTTCCTCAACTGAGCCTTGAGATGACTATAGTCCTGACAAGCACTATGAGGCAGCCTTGTGAGAAAACCTGCTTAGCTGTGCCTAGATTCCTGACCCACAGAGCCTGGGAGATTATAACCATGTTTTGTGGGAAGTCATTAAGCTTTGGGATTATTTGTTACATAGTGATAGATAATTAACACAGTATGATTCCAGCCAACAGCTTCATTGATCTTCTGCTTATTTACAGCAAAACAAAACCATGGCATAGCCCTGGAGAGGGTTAAGGAAAAAGATCTAGATGAGCTTTTTAACTCCAGGGGAAAGTTGTGAATTTAAGGATCACCTCCTGGCCTCCTCTGCTATTTCCTTTGCCCTGAGGTTCTCATAGCCATGTCCCAAGTTGGTGCAAATGGACTTAGGGCCTCTCATGCCCTACTAGTCATAGTCCAGTTTCTCGGTGCTTGACTTCTGTTAAATCCAAGCGGCTGATATGACCCAGCAACCCCACTGCTGGGCATACACACCGAGGAAAGCAGAATTGAAAGAGACACGTGTATCCCAGAGTTCATCAGAGCACTGTTTATAATAGCTAGGACATGGAAGCAACCTAGATGTTCATCAGCAGATGAATGGACAAGAAAGTTGTGGTACATATACACAACAGAATATTACTCAGCTATTAAAAAGAACACATTTGAATCAGTTCTAATGAGGTGGATGAAACTGGAGCCTATTATACAGAGTGAAGTAAGCCAGAAAGAAAAACACCAATACAGTATACTAATGCATATATATTGAATTTAGAAAGATGGTAATGATGACCCTATATGCGAGACAACAAAAGTAACACAGATATAAAGAACAGACTTTCGGACTCTGTGGAAGGCGAGGGTGGGATCGTTTGAGAGAATGGCATTGAAACACGTATATTACCATATGTGAAATAGATGACCAGTCCAAGTTCGATGTGTAAAACGGAGCACTCAAAGCCAGTGCACTGAGACAACCTGAGGGATGGAATGGGGGAGGGAGCTGGAAACGGGGTTCAGGATGGGGGACACATGTACACCCATGGCTGATTCATGTCAATGTATGGCAAAGCCTACTACAATATTATAAAGCAATTAGCCTCCAGTCAAAATTAATTAATTAAAAAACCCAAGTGACTGAAATATCAGGTCAGTTTGGTAAGCCCCTTAAGTGCCTCCCCTTAGGAGTTGCCGTAGGGCCCAAGGCCCCACACTAGGCTATCTTCTTTCCAGCAACTGTAGCTGCTCCCCAGCCACTGGCCCAACCACAGAGCTATTTTGGAATTTCTGAGTGTGGGCTGCAGTAAGTGAGGGGTTTTGACAGACTCCCTAAAAGCAATTAGCCAAATGGGAATCACTTACACTCAATTTTCAAATGGCTAATTTGGTGTCGGGGAATCTTCTTTAAAAGGCGTGGGTGGCAGACATCCCAATGTATCCTGTAACTATTTTCACTAGCTAGCTTAGCCAAGGGAGTTGCATTCCCACACACTAAGAAAAGTCTCATCAAGGGGGTCCACCCGAGTGCTTTCTTTGCTTGCTCAGGCAACTCTATTAAATGAGAGTCGAGCCAGAGAGAGTTACTTTTCACCCTGTCAGCAGAAACTGGAAGGTGAGTGCAGGCCAGTGTAGGGCTTTAGCAGAGCATTGCCCTGCCTGTGAAGTAAGGTTCCTCCTCTGGCTCCACATCCTTAGTCCCCGTATGTCTTATGAATGCCTGTGTGTGTGTGCATGAACTGGTAGTTATGGGGGAAGGAGGAAGGAAGGGAGGGGCATGGCAGATTGGAAAATGTGCACTCCCCCACAGACAGGAAAGCCTGAACTAGCATCTCCTCTCACAGTTGTAGGTGACGGGTGTGAAGATTTGGCTCTTGACAGCTACATGTGACACACATCTAGAGGGAGTTGTGGCCATAAAGACCCTGTGTTTGTGCGTGCAGACAGGCTGTGAATGGGAGCATGAGAGCACACCACTGAACGAACTCTCAGTATCTATATAGAGTGTTTCCGAGTTAGTGTATCTAAATCTAGTGAGAAAAATCAAGTCACAATGGGACTATGTATAGATGTGTAGCACATCTCAAATTCTTAGTGTGAGTCATTCACTGATGTGCATGTGTGAGTATACCTTCCTGTGTGTTAGTAACAAGGGGAAAGAAGCATGTGAACATGAAACTGACAAGGAGCCCTGTGAAGAGTCCTTTAAGAAAAAGGCAAGGAAGAAGATCTGGCTCTTTAAGTGCCCACTCGGACACTTAAAGTGCTGAACCAAACTACTGCATTTCCTCAACAACTGAGCCAATCCCTGCCCCCTTCTCCCTCCACTGCAGTCATCAAGAGAAAGGGAAATGGTGCAAAATTACCCCTCCCTCAGCTGAAATGGACATGACCTCTCTGCCTCTTTCTTTCTTAACAAGTGTCTGTAAGTACCTGCCCAGCTTTCAGCTCACCTGCTCAGCAGTGAGCTTTCTTCCCTTTGTTTTTCATTATCTTCATTTGATCTGCAGAGTCTACTGTTCACAGGTGCACCCAGTTAAGAAGAATAGTTAAATGCAGTGCTGTGAGCCGCCCCATCTCAATTTCTGAATGTTCCCGAAAATTACAAGAGAACTGACTACCAGTAGAGCAATAATGGATTATCTTGCGCTGAGAGGTCTTGCACCCTGAAGAATAAGCTTGGCTGAAAACCAGAGCTGCTCACATAATGTTCTTTTCCCGCCTGTAGTTACACAAAACACAACCTGGATTTAATGGTCCTCGAGAATATTGATCTACATGTTTACAAGCTTGGGCAAGTTTCTGGATGAAAGCCGCTAACATGGTGGTGAAAAGAGAAATATTACTCCTTACTCCAGACCAAGCGAACTGTGGCAAATGCAGTGGTGAGCCTCTCAACCATTTTTGTGCTATGGACCCCATGGCAGTCCAGTGAAACCTATGGATCTCTTTCTGAACAACGTTTTAAAATGTATAAAATATATAGGATTACCAAAGAAATATTGAAATAAGCCCATTATTTAAAAATTTGTGGGGACTTCCCTGGTGGTCCAGGGGCTAGACTCCATGCTTCCAATGCAGGGGGCCCGGGTTCAGTCCCTGGTCAGGGTACTAGATCCTGCATGCCACAATTAAGACCTGGTACAGCCAAATAAATTAAATAAATAAAAAGAATTTAAAAAAGCATGATATAGCCACATATGTTCCTTTTAATAACATGTTAAATAGGTT
The DNA here is from genome assembly GCA_006408675.1 of Madoqua kirkii. Lineage (NCBI taxonomy): Eukaryota > Metazoa > Chordata > Mammalia > Artiodactyla > Bovidae > Madoqua > Madoqua kirkii. Next base: position 23,598 of record SJYC01113025.1, read on the forward strand.
TTAGCAGAAGGTCTCATAACTAATGTAATTTGCAAGTAGTGATCAGCACAAATGATATTTCAAGACATTGGCGATGGCTGTAATGTTACAGGATAAAAACATCTGTGATTTCTACTGGTGATAAAATTACAACTACTGCTAATACTACTGTGGCTTATTGCCAAATTTGTAACAGAAGTAAAAGCTAAATTTCAGAGATTTGTAAAAATACAAACATACTTTTTTTCTTATTCAAATTCAATAGACCCTCCTTGCATTCTATCCATGAATATCTAAGTCATTAAATTTTCTTGAGGCATAGAGACAGCACCAAAGCTGAAAAAGCAGTAGCAACTCCTAAATAAGAGAATGTTCTGACCACCTGATCACCTCTGAAAAGTCAAAGGAGGCTGAGAACAATGAAGTCAGTGATTGTATTAGATGCATAAAGAAACAAAGCCAAGTGCATGAACAAACAACAACAGTGGAAATGTTTGGAAATCAGAATTGATTCAGTCATAGATATTTACAGTCACTACAGTAACTGAGCATGGTGATAAACCAGCCTCCACCCAGAAAGGGTTAAAATATATTTTGCTACTTTGTTCTCTGCTCAAAGAAGCACTTCTTTGGTTTCCTTCTCTGTATAGGAGTAACCTTAATTTTCCTGGGTTGGCCTTCAGGGATTCCTGGTAACTCCTTCCTATAGGAAGCCTTCCCTAACCCTCTCAAATAGTGACTCACTTCTTGTTCTAGACAACCTCAGTCATATAGTACTCATTTGCTGTACCCTGGTTCCCTGTCTCACATATCTCTTTCTTCCATTAGACTGTGAGCTCCCCAAGATAGGAGCTGTGATTTTTTCTTTTGCTGTAGGTATTCAGTTTGTATGCACTGGATGTATATGCTAATGAGTCTTAATTCCAATGGATGAGCCATTGCAAACAGTTGGCTTTGACCACATCTCTCATCCAATTTGTAATTTGCTTGGGACAAAGATGAGAGTGGGTTTCATTAGTTGTTTCAGGTCAGTTCAGTCGCTCAGTCATGTCTGACTCTTTGCCACCCCATGAATAGCAGCATGCCAGGCCTCCCTGTCCATCACCAACTCCCAGAGTTCACTCAGACTCACGTCCATCGAGTCAGTGATGCCATCCAGCCATCTCATCCTCTGTCGTTCCCTTCTCCTCCTGCCCCCAACCCCTCCCAGCATCAGAGTCTTTTCCAATGAGTCAACTCTTCGCATGAGGTGACCAAAGTACTGGAGTTTCAGCTTTAGCATCATTCCTTCCAAAGGAATCCCAGGACTGATCTCCTTCAGAAGGGACTGGCTGGATCTCCTTGCAGTCCAAGGGACTCTCAAGAGTCTTCTCCAACACCACAGTTCAAAAGTATCAATTCTTTGATGCTGTCTAGGTTAGTAATAACTTTTCTTCCAAGGAGTAAGCGTCTTTTAATTTCATGGCTGCAATCACCATGTGCAGTGATTTTGAAGCCCCCCAAAATAAAGTCTGACACTGTTTCCAATGTTTCTCCATCTATTTCCCATGAAGTGATGGGACCAGATGCCATGATCTTCATTTTCTGAATGTTGAGCTTTAAGCCAACTTTTTCACTCTCCTCTTTCACTTTCATCAAGAGGCTTTTTAGTTCCTCTTCACTTTCTGCCATAAAGGTGGTATCATCTGTAGATCTGAGGTTATTCATATTTCTCCAGGCAGTCTTGATGTTTCTTGTGTTTCTTGCAGTCCAGTGTTTCTCATGATTGTCAAAAGTACAGGACACTGGAGAGCTGAGCTAATGATGAAATCACTTGCATTATGTAGCTTAAACTTTCACAATGAAAACTAATGTGGGACTTCCCTCATGGTACAGTGGCTGAGACTCCCCAGTCCTAATGCAAGAGGCTTCCTGGGTTCAATCCCTGATCAGGGAAAAAGATCTTGCATGCCACAACTGAAAGAAACTGCATGCCACAACAAAGATCAAAGATCCCACAAGCTGCTACTAAGAACTTGCACAGCCAAATAAATATTTAAAAGGAAAGAATTAATGTCATTCAAATGTATTCAGATGGAGCTAAGATGCAGCATTTATAACACTGTTAACTTAAAACCTAATGAATTGAATAAATTAATTAAAAAAAAACCCTAATGAAAAAAGTGGGAAATGACCAGGAAGGATTTCATGATGTCTTGAGGTAGGCCTTGAACTTCAAAAAAACAATCAAGAAACAAGCAGATCAACTTGAGGTTTTCTTCTTTTGTCTTAGTCCAGTTTTCCATCCATCCATCCGGTCATCCATCCATCTGTCTACTCATCTATCCATCCTTCCATCAAAAACCATCCAACATCTAGCTATCCATTCATCCTTGATCTATCCATACATCCAACATCCCTTCATCCATCCACCCACCTTTCTATGTGACTAACATAACACTCCTTGGAAGAAAAGTTATGACCAACCTAGATAGCATATTCAAAAGCAGAGACATTACTTTGCCAACAAAGGTCCAAGTAGTAAAGGCTATGGTTTTTCCAGTGGTCATGTATGGATGTGAGAGTTGGGCTGTGAAGAAGGATGAGTGCTGAAGAATTGATGCTTTGAACTGTGGTGTTGGAGAAGACTCTTGAGAGTCCCTTGGACTGCAAGGAGATCCAACCGGTCCATTCTGAAGGAGATCAGCCCTGGGATTCCTTTGGAAGGACTGATACTAAAGCTGAAACTCCAGTACTTTGGCCACCTCATGAGAAGAGTTGACTCATTGGAAAAGACTCTGATGCTGGGAGGGGTTGGGGGCAGGAGGAGAAGGGGACGACAGAGGATGAGATGGCTGGATGGCATCACTGACTCGATGGACGTGATTCTGAGTGAACTCCGGGAGTTGGTGATGGACAGGGAGGCCTGGTGTGCTGCGATTCATGGGGTTGTAAAGAGTCAGACACGCCTGAGCGACTGAACTGAACTGAACTGAACATAACTAGGCAAGTTTAATGTTCTTGGAATCTTAAAGGGAAACGAACTCTATAGTTAATCTAGCTCTCAAACTGAATGCCACATGAAAATTCTGATGGGGAATATGGAAATCTGATATTTAACAATTGTTAGGTTGAACTAAGCATTCTCTCTCTTAAAAATCTTTCTAGATCTTTTCAGTTATGCCTTCCCTCTCACTGCAGATTCTAAATAGTTCTCAAATATCAATCCTGCCACCCTCCTACATAAGTTTCTTCTCAGTGAACAGTGGTAAGGATTCCTACCTCCTCAACATGAAGGTGGGAATTCTGCTGCAGTCTTTTGATAGATGTGGAGAAATGATAAGGAGATTTTAGGCAGGATGTGGAAAAGGGAGCCACATCTTAAAACTCACCTCCTCCCCTGAAAACTTCCTGAGGCTTCACTGGCTTGCAATTCCTTGAGGAAGGTACCAAGGGACAACCAACAGATTAAGAATAACAAATATCTGAAACTTGTATGGGAGATTGTTGCCCCATTAAGCCAAGCTTCCCATGAAACTTTGCTGAAATTCCAAGCAAGGAAAGCAGGCAGCATGAAATGACACTGTAACTCACTCCCTCATTGGCATGAGTCTGCGCTTCCTAGGAGAAGTGAATCAATACAGTAGAGTGTCCAAGTGGGGCACATAACCCAGAGAGGGCTAGCAACCTTCCTCACAACCCCAAGGAAGACCCTTCACTGTCCACTCTGTACACTCTTTGATTCACTTCTTTGTTCCTTTTGTGTATATTCTATAGTTTATTTGTAGTTACCATGGGGATTACATGCAACATCCTCATGCCAATCTTTCTTTAATTGATACCAACTTAAATTCAATCACATAAAAATTCTACTCTTTTACAGCTCTACCCACTCACTTTATGTTATTGATGTCACAAATGTTCGTTATTGATGTTGTGTACCCATTAACATAGGTTATATTTTCATACATTTGTCTTTTAAATCCTTTAGAAAATACCAAGTGGAGTTATAAACAAAATTAAAATTAAAGTGTTTTTTATATTTGTCTATGTATTATTTACTTTTACTGGAGAATTTATATTTTCATATGCTTCAAATTGCCGTCCAGCATTCTTTCATTTCAACTTAGACTTCATGTAGCATTCCTTTCAGGGTACATCTAGTGGGAATGAACTCCTGAACTCTGTCACTTTTTGTTTGTCTTGAGCTTGTCTTGCTAAGTCACTTCAGTCATATCCGACTCTGTGCAACCCCATAGACAGCAGCCCACCAGACTCCTCCATCCCTGGGATTCTCCAGGCAAGAACACTGGAGTGGGTTGCCATTTCCTTCTCCAATGCATGAAAATGAAAAGTGAAAGTGAAGTCGCTCAGTCATGTCTGACTCTTAGTGACCCCATGGACTGCAGCCTACCAGGCTCCTCCATCCATGGGATTTTCCAGGCAAGAGTACTGGAATGGCATGCCACTGCCTTCTCCGTGAGCTTGTCTTAGCTCCCTCATTTTTTCAAGGACAATTTTGCTGGATACAGAATTCTCAATTGACAGTTTGCTTTTCATTCAGTGTGGCCTGCAAGGTTTCTGCTGGGAAATTTGATAACAGTCTTATGGGGGACTCCTTTATACAATCAAGTCATTTTTCTCTTGCTTTGTTCAACATTCTTGTCTGTCATTCTCTTTTGATTATTTGACTACTGGATTATAACTCAGCCTTTTTAATTGTCCATCTCTCACATCCACACATGGCTACTGGAAAATCCATAGTTTTGACTATATGGATCTTTGTAGGCAAAGTAATGTCTCTGCTTTTTAATATACTGTCTAGGGTTGTCATTGCTTTTCTTCCAAGGAGCAATCATCTTTGGGCTGCATTCACCTTCCATTGCTTCCCCATTTATTTGCCATGAAGTGATGGGATTGGATGCCATGATCCTCGTTTTTTGAATGTTGAGTTATTTATCTATTTTATAGATAGTAGTGCTCAGAGGTTAACGTGTCTTCCTCCAATGCTGGAGACCCGAGTTCAATCCCTGGGTTTGGAAGATCCCCTGGAGAAGGAAATGGTAACCCACTCCAGTACTCTTGTCTGGAGAATCCCATGGATGGAGAAGCCTGGTAGGCTACAGTCCATGGGGTCACAAAGAGTCGGACATGACTGAGCGACTTCACTTCACTTCACTTCAATGTTACTGCTAAGTCACTTCAGTCGTGTCCAACTCTGTGTGATCCCATCGACGGCAGCCCACTAGGCTCCCCCGTCCCTGGGATTCTCCAGGCAAGAGCACTGGAGTGGGTTGCCATTTCCTTCTCCAATGCATGAAAATGAAAAGTGAAAGTGAAGTCGCTCAGTCGTGTCTGACTCTTAGCAACCCCATGGACTGCAGCCCACCAGGCTCCTCTGTCCATGGGATTTTCCAGGCAAGAGTACTGGAGTCGGGTGCCAATGCCTTCTCCAATAGATAGTAATATGTATCTATTAATCCCACATTCTTAATTTACTCCTCCCTCTCCCCTTTGGTAACCATATGTTTGGTTTCTATGTCTGTGAGACTATTTCTACTTAGTAAATAAATTAATTTCTATTATTTTTTAGATTCCCATATAAGTGATATATAATATTTGTCTTTCTCTGCCTGACTTACCTCCCTTAGTATGATATTCTCTAGGTCCATCCATGTTGTGACAATGACATTATTTCATGCTTTCCTATGGCTGAGCAACATCCATTGTATATATGTACCATATCTTCTTTATCCATTCATCTGGTGATGCATACTTAGGTTGCTTGCATGTCTTAGCTATTGCAAACAGTTTGCCCAGTTGCTTTTCAATGTTCTAATTTCCCAAAGATTCTCACCTCTGCTACTTCTTAGGTATTAGATATGTTATTATATTCATTTTCCCATAATCTCTTGGTACCAAGCATCCACAGGTCTGTAGTTGTCCTGCAATTTGCCTCCATAGCGTCTAGCCCGAAATTCAAGCTATGTCACTATTGCTCATGTGTGCTCTAAGTCAGGTGATACAGAAATCAGTTCCTCAGGTAGCCCACAGACAGGCCAGAATATTGCATACATGTTCCATCCTGCTCCATGTGTCCCAAGTGAGGGAACCAGAAATTCGGTTGATTACTCCTGACCATACTGCACCACATTGTGGAGGGGGTGAACCAAGGGTGAGTGAAGTGTAATGAAATGTCTGGCCATTTTTAAGGTAGCTTTTATTTGACTGGGCATTTGCTTGGTTGCTGCTGATTTTTAACTGGTTTCTGAAACTCTTATAAAATTATTGTAGTCAGTCCTTAATTGTTAATTTGATGTTTCTGTGAGGACTTGGAGCTTCCTAGTCTACCATCTTGCTGATATCACCCATTTGCACTTATTATTAACCATTGAATAAACAATGCATGGTACATAGGAGATGCTTAACAAATGTTTTCTGAATTGAATTTTAACCTGACTTGTGTTACTGCTTCAAGTATATTAGACCTGAGTGCTCACCTAGATTGTAAGCTCCCTAGGGTAGGGAATCATCCATAATTTCTACTGTGTTTACATAGAATAGGTATAAGTGCTTAATATCTGTTTATTTTGCTCAAAGTAGATGTTTAACAAATATTTATTAATTTTATATGACTGAATTGGTTTTACCTCTCATCCTTGCCTTGCCTTTGCCCAGAGTGAACACAGACTTGGAATTCATTAGTTGGTACATAAAAATAAATGGATTGGAGCCCTTGTCTCATGCCCAGAAAGTAAAAATAAATCTAGATCTAGCCTCTACTCTGCCCCTTGTGAAACTCACATTCATTTCCAGCCAAAAGCAAGAACTACTATCCTTGCTGAATTTTTACTATTTAGCATTGTAAGTTCCAAAGGAAGCACTAATTTTAGAATAAAAGTTATAGGTCACAAACTCCTATTTATCTCCAAGAGTCCCTGGAGCAAATGGTTTAGTCATCATCTCATAATTATTCCCTCCTTTCTTCCTTCCTTCTTTTCTCCCTTCCTCCCTTCTATAAATATATATTTAACAAGCACTACTGAACAAGAACTGATGATGTACACATGAGACAAGTAAGGCATGGACCTTGCCCCCAAGAGTTCACTGAACAGTAATCATATATGTGATCCTTCACTCTATCTGGAATAATGGTTACTTTTTTAAAGAATTCAAACAGCCAATTATCTCCCTGGTAACAAAACGATTCGGGGGTTGGGGGAAGATAACTGTGTCCACAAGGAGGAGCAGGAAGACCCTGAGCTGACCTTTTCCCATGGCCACATCAAAATTACAACTGTTTACCTATGAGAACAACCTGAAGATTAGCAAAAATTATCTTCCACAGCTAAAGATATAAAGGGACCACAATAAGATGGGTAAGAAGAATTGGGACACAGTATAGTCAAGACCCACATCCCTGGGTAGCTGACTCACAAACAGGAGAATAATCACAATTGCAGAGTTTCTCTCCAAGGAGTGAGGGGTCCAAGCCCCACAGTGGGCACCCCAGCCTGGAGGTTCTGCCCCAGCAGGACAAGTGTCCAGAACATCCAGCTTTGAAGGTCAGCAGAGCTTGCATAGAGGACTGAGGGCTGTAGAAAACAGAGACTCTGTTCTTTAACAGTTTGCACAAGATCTCACATGTTTCAAGTCCCAGTACAGAGGCAGTAATTTGAAAGGAGCCCGCTTGCTGATCTTAGAGAATGACCTGGAGAGGCAGAAAGCAACTGGGACTCTCCCCGGGGACACAGATACTGATAGCAGCACTTTTTGGAGCTGTTTACCATAAGCACACTGGCGAGTGCCATTTTCGCCTCCTCCTTCCAGCCTATTAGTGGCAGGGTCTTATCTGCCCACCAGTGGGCTGGCATCAGTCTTAGACCACCATCCTGCCCCAAAGCCAGGGATCCCAGGACCTAGCCCTGCCCAACATCAGGCTGGGACAAGACCCAGGCCTCCCTGGCTCCCCAAATCAGCCAACTTGGGACCTGACCCCACCCACTAGTAGGTCAGCACCAGCTTCTGGATGTCCCCTGACATAATGGCCAGCCAAACCAGCACCCAACCTTGCCCATCAGGCAGCTGGCACTAGCCCTGGGACATTTTGAACCACGCAACCAGTGAAGCTGTGACCCAGGCCACCAGCAGACAGCAGCCAATCAGACTGGGGGCCAATCCTACCCACAAGTGTGCCCACAGTAGTCAGCTCTGCCACGAGAGAAGGGCCCATGTAGCCCACAGAGGGGACAATCCTGGAGAATATAGCTCTGGTGACCAGAGAGGAGTTTGCCGCTGGGCCCCATTGAATGTCTCCTGCATAAGCCCACTTCTCCAAGAACAGGAAGTGTAACCAACCTACCTCATCCTTAGAAATAAATACAGAACATGAGGCAAAATGAGGAGATACATAAATATGTTGCAAAGGCAGGAACAAGACAAAACCTCAGGAGAAGAACAAAATGAAGTGGAGCTAGGCAATCTGCCTGACAAAGACTCATGGTAATGATCATAAAAATGCTCAACAAACTCAGGAGAATAATTGAAGAATACAGTGAAGTTTAACAGCTAGAAAATATAAAGAAGAACCAAACAGGGCCTGAAAAATACAATAACTGAAATTGAAAGTACATTGGAAGGAATCAACAGTAGACTAGAAGATACAGTGGAATGAATCAGCACACTGTAAGACAAAGTAGTGGAAATCACCCAAGTTGAACAGAAAGAAATGAATTAAGCAGTAGTTTAAAAGCTCTCTAGAATTACATCAAGCATACCAGCATTGGGATTATAGGGGTACCAGAAGGAAAAGACAAAGGGGCAGAGAACATATTTGAAGAAATAGTGGCTAAAATCTTTCCTAACCTAGAGAAGGAAACAGATATTGAGGTATAGGAAGCACAGAGTCCCAAACAAGATGAACCCAAAGAGGTCCCCACCTAGACACATTGTAATAATGAGGATAGTTTAAGAGCTCTCTAGAATTACATCAGGCATATCAGCATTGGCATTATAGGGGTACCAGAAGGAAAAAACAAAGGGGCAGAGAACATATTTGAAGAAATAGTGGCTGAAAACTTCCCTAACCTAGGGAAGGAAACAGATATTGGCGTATAGGAAGTACCAAGAGTCCCAAACAAGATGAACCCAAAGAGGTCCTCAGCTAGACACATTGTAATTAAATTGGCAAAAATGAATGATAAGAAGAGTCTTAAAAGCCACAAGAGAAAAGCAAGCACAAGGGAATTTCCATAAGGCTCTCAGCTGATTTTTAAGGAAAATTTTGCAGGCCACAAAGAGTGGCATGATATATTCCAAGTAATGAAAGGAAAAAACCTAAAACCAAGAATAGTCTACATGGCAAGACTATCATTCAGATCTGTGAAAGAAAAGTCGTGTCCAACTCTTTCAGACCCTATGGACTGTAGCCTGCCAGGCTTCTCTGTCCATGGGATTTTTCAGGCAAGAATACTGGAGTGGACTGCTATTTCCTTCTCCAGGGGATCTTCCTGATCCAGGGATACATGGGTTTCCCACATTGCAGACAGGCTCTTTAGAGTCTGAGCCACCAGGGAATACATTCAGATCTGAAGTAAAGAGAAAAGTTTTACAGACAAACAAAAGCTAAAAGAGTTCAGTACCACTAAACCAGCTTTACAAGAAATGTTAAAGGGACTTCCCTAAGCAGAAAAGACCACAACCATAAATATAAAAATTATAAAGGGAAACATTTAATTGGTAAAGGCACATGTACAGTAAAGATAGCAGACTAACTATAAAGCTAGTAGAAATGCTGAAAAACAAAAGTAGTAAAATCACCTATATCCACAATAGTTAAAGGGATACACAAAAAATTATGTGTAAAATGTGATGTCACAAACATTACAGATGGGAAGGAGTGAAAATGCAGGGTTGTTAGAATTCATCCAAACTTAAGAGATCATCAACTTAAAACAATAATACATACATATATATATATATATATATATA
>SJYC01113026.1:0-29787 GCA_006408675.1 Madoqua kirkii
CTGGTGGGCTACAGTGGAATGGAACCACCCTGGAAGAAGGAACATATGCCCAACTCCACTAGCTTTCCTGTCTCACCTACACTGGTGGGCAGGAGCAAAGTTATTTAGTGCTTTTGAAGGTCACAACTCAGGGACATAGATTACTAAAAACTGAGAGCTAATTATATGATTATAGAACATTTCTCCTTCCCCTACAATTTGCTACACATCAATTGGGATCCTGTATAATAACAGGAGATTGAGAGACCTGCAAGCCTTAGACACTGTTTAAGAAGAAGAATTTAGGGAAACCTGATAACAATGCAGAGGATAAACAAAGACATTAGGCAGATTTTAGCCTCTGACACCATGGCTACAAAAAAGCAGTAAAATTAGCCTAACTCCTAGATACATTAACGTAAGACCTCACACTAAGGCTCTATTTACCTCAGTTACTTTTACTCAGTACATCATGTCTGAGTTTCAACAAAAAAATTACGGTGCATGCTAAAAGGAAAAAAAAAAAAAAAAAAAAAATCAATCTGAAGAGATAAATCACGCATCAGAACCAAGCTCAGATATTGCAGATATTTTGAAATTATCAGACTTGGAATTTAAAATAAATAAGATTAATCTGTTGAGAATGCTAATGAAAAAGTAGGCAAAAATGTAAGCATTTATGGGCAATGTAAAGAGAAATGAAAAATAATCAAAAGGAAATGTGAGAAATCAAAAACACTGTAACAAAAATGAAGAATGTTTTTGATGAACTCATCAGCACACTGGACACGATTGAAGAAAGAATAAGTCATCTAAAGATATGGCAAAGGGCTTCCCTAGTGGCTCAGTGGTAAAGAATCTGCCTGCCAATCCAGGAAACATGGGTTTAATCTCTTATCTGGGAAAATCCACAGATTTTTTTTTCCAGCATCTGGGAAAATTACCATGGCTACAAAAAACAGTAAAACTAGCCTAACTGCTAGATAGATTAACATAAGACCTCACACTAGTGCTCCATTTACCCCAGTTACTTTTACTTAGTACATCATGTCTGAGTTTCAACAAAAATTACTGGGCATGAAAGGCAAAAGAAAATCAATTTGAAGAGACAAACCACGCATCAGAACCAGGCTCAGATATGGCAGATATTTTGAAATTATCAGACTTAAAATTTAAAATAAATAAGATTAATGTGTTGAGAACTCTAATGAAAAAAGGAGGCAAAGCGTAAGCATATATGGGCAATGTAAAGCAAGATAAAATATCAAAATCAAAAGGAAATGTGAGAAATCAAAAACACTGTAACAAAAATGAAGAACGCTTTTGATGAACTCATCAGCACATTGGACATGATTGAAGAAAGAATGTCATCTAAAGATATGGCAAGGGTCATCCCTGGTGGCTCATGGTAAAGAATCTGCCTGCCAATCCAGGAAACATGGGTTTAATCCCTTATCCGGGAAAATCCCACAGATTTTTTTTTTTCCCAGCATCTGGGAAAGTGCTGCAGAGCAAGCAACTAAGCCCATGTGTCACAACTATCAAGCCTCTGTTCAGAGCCTGTAAACTGCAGCTACTGAGCCCATATGCCACAGCTATTGAAGCCCACATGCCCTAGGGCCCATGCTCTGCAGCCTGAGAAGCCACAGCAATGAGAAGACCATGTATTGCAACAAAGAGTACCTCCCTGCTTGTCACAACTAGAAAATAGTCCAGGCAGCAACGAAGAACTAGCACAGTCATAAATAAATAAATATAGTATGCCAAGAGAAATGTCCCAAACTGAAAATGTGATCAAATTCAATAGAATATTCAAGAACTGTGGGAAATTTACAAAAAGTGTAACATGTATGTAATAGGAGTGACAGAAGGAGATGAGAAAAAGGGAAAAGAAATAATGAGTGAAATAATAATGGCTGAGAGTTTTCCAAAAGCAATGGAAAACACCAAAGCACAAATCTAAAAAGCCCAGAGAACACAAAGCAAGATACATGTGAAAAACTTTATACCTAAGAATATCATATTTAAACTGCAGAAAACCAAAGGCAAAAAGAACATCTTGAAAGATATAGGAGTGACAGAAGGAGATGAGAAAAAGGGAAAAGAAATAATGAGTGAAATAATAATGGCTGAGAGTTTTCCAAAAGCAATGGAAAACACCAAAGCACAAATCTAAAAAGCCCAGAGAACACAAAGCAAGATACATGTGAAAAACTTTATACCTAAGAATATCATATTTAAACTGCAGAAAACCAAAGGCAAAAAGAACATCTTGAAAGAGGAAAAATACATTACATATAGAGGAATGAGGATAAGAATTGCATATGATTTCTCTTCAAAAACCATGCAAGCAGTAAGAGAGTGGAATGAAGCACTTAAATTGTTGAAAGAATAAAATCCGTCAACCTACAATTCTGTATCCAGCAAAACTATGCTTAAAAAGTGAATGAGAAATATTTTCTCAGACAAACAGAAATTGAAGGAATTTTTCACCAATTGACTTGCCTCACAAGAAATGTTAAAATAAATTATTTAAATAAAATGAAAATAATGTCAGAAACTCAGATCTATATAAAGAAGGGGAGAGTGTTAAAGAAGGAATAAATGAAGATAAAGTGAAATCTTTTATTTTTCTTATTCTTAACCTAACAGAATAAAGTTTGTTCAAAAAAATAATAGCAACAGTGTACTGAATAATTGTAGTTTATAGAAAAGTAAAATGAATGACAATGACTTTATAAAGGATGTACTCTACTACAAAGTATTTGCAGTGCCTGTGAAGCAGTATAGTGTCATTTCAAAGTGGATTTTGATTTGTGTAAATGTGTATTGTAAACTCTATGACTACTACTAACTAAAAAGATGAGTATAATTGATATACTAAGAAAGAGAGAAAATATAATAATAAGAAATGCTCAAATAAAACCATAGAAAGCAGAGGTAGAGTAGAATACATACACATAAAAAAAAACAAGGAAAATGAATAGAAAATAATTACAGATATTGTCAGTATTAATCCAGCTGTATCAATAATCACTTTGAATGTGAATAGTTTATATACACCAATTAAAAGACAGACTATCCAAGTGAATTATAAAAAAAGACCCAACTATATGTTATCTACACACTTTAAATGTAAAGATGGATATATTAAAAGTAAAAGGATGCTAAAAAATATCCTCCAATTAAAAATAAACAAATTTTAAAAAGTAAAGGAATGGAGAAAGATATAACGTGCTAACAAACTAATCAGATGAAAGTGGGAGTAACTATATTAGTTTTAGAGAAAGCAGACTTCAGAGCAAGGAAAATTATGTGTATACCTAACAAAGCATCAAAATACATGATGCAAAAATGGATAGTACTGCAAGAAGACACAGACAAGTCCACTGTTTTCATTAGAGAGTTTCAGTTCAGTTCAGTTCAGTCGCTCAGTCATGTCCAACTCTTTGTGACCCCATGAATCGCAGCATGCCAGGACTCCCTGTCCATCACTAACTCCGGGAATTCAGTCAGACTTATGTCCATCGAGTGGGTGATACCATCCAGCCATCTCATCCTCTGTAATCCCCTTCTCCTCCTGCCCCTAATCCCTCCCAGCATCAGAGTCTTTTCCAATGAGTCAACTCTTGGCATGAGGTGGCCAAAGTACTGGAGTTTCAGCTTCAGCATCATTCCCTCCAAAGAATTCCCAGGGCTGATCTCCTTCAGAATGGACTGGTTGGATCTCCTTGCAGTCCAACGGTCAAGTCAAGAGTCTTCTCCAACACCACAGTTCAAAAGCATAAATTCTTCAGCGCTCAGCTTTTTTCACAGTCCAACTCTCACATCCATACATGACCACTGAAAAAAACATAGCCTTGACTAGACGGACCTTTGTTGGCAAAATAATGTCTCTGCTTTTCAATATGCTACCTAGGTTGGTCATAACTTTTCTTCCAAGTTTAAAACTACTCTCTTTGTAATCAACAGATAGAGCAGGCGAAAGTTAATAATGGTATAGTTGAGCTGAACCGCACCATCAGTCAATGGGATCTAATTGTCATCTGCAGAGTATTTCATCCAACAACAGAAGAATACACATTCTTTTCCAGCTCAGTGGAACATTCACCAAGATGGACCACATTCATGGTTCATAAAACAGATCTTAATGAAACTTATAAGAATATAAATTATATCAGTATGCTCTCAGAACATAGTAGAATTAGACTAAAAAATCAATAGCAGAAAGATACCTGTAAAAATATCAAAATATTTAGAGATTAAACAATATACTTCCAAATAGCACATAGGCCAAAGAAGTCCCAAGTAAAGTTTAAACACAATTGGATTATATGAAAATAAAAATATAATTTATAAAATGAACTGTGGGAAAATTACAAAAAGTGTAACATGTATGTAATAGGAGTGACAGAAGGAGATGAGAGAAAGGAGAAAGAAATAATGAGTGAAATAATAATGGCTGAGAGTTTTCCAAAAGCAATGGCAAACACCAAAGCACAAATCCAAGAAGCCCAGAGAACACAAAGCAAGATACATGTGAGAAAATTTATACCTAAGAATACCATATTTAAACTGCAGAAAACCAAAGGCAAAGAGAACTTCTTAAAAGAGGAAAAATACATTACATATAGAGGAATGAGGATAAGAATTGCATATGATTTCAGAAACCATGCAAGCAGTAAGAGAGTGGAATGAAGCACTTAAATTGTTGAAAGAAAAAAAATCCATCAACCTACAATTCTGTATCCAGCAAAACTATGCTTCAAAACTGAATGAGAAATATTTTCTCAGACAAACAGAAACTGAAGGAATTTTTCACCAATTGACTTGCCTCACAAGAAATGTTAAAATAAATTCGTTAAGTAAAATGAAAATAATGTCAGAAACTCAGATCTATATAAAGAAGGGAAGAGTGTTAAAGAAGGAATAAATGAAGGTGAAGTGAAATCTTTTATTTTTCTTATTCTTAACCTAACAGAATAAAGTTTGTTCAAAATAATAATAGCAACAGTGTACTGAATAATTATAGTTTATGGAAAAGTAAAATGAATGACAGTGACTTTATAAAGGATGTACTCTACTACAAAGTAATTGCAGTGCCTGTGAAGCAGTATAGTGTCATTTCAAAGTGGATTTCGATTTGTATAAATGTGTATTGTAAACTCTATGACTACTACTAATTAAAAAGATGAATATAATTGATATACTAAGAAAGAGAGAAAATATAATAATAGGAAATGCTCAAATAAAGCCATAGAAAGCAGAGGAAGAGTAGAATACATACACATAAAAAAAAACAAGGAAAATGAATAGAAAATAATTACAGATATTGTCAGTATTAATCCAGCTGTATCAATAATCACTTTGAATGTGAATAGTTTATATACACCAATTAAAAGACAGACTATCCAAGTGAATTATAAAAAAAGACCCAACTATATGTTATCTACACACTTTAAATGTAAAGATGGATATATTAAAAGTAAAAGGATGCTAAAAAATATCCTCCAATTAAAAATAAACAAATTTTAAAAAGTAAAGGAATGGAGAAAGATATAACGTGCTAACAAACTAATCAGATGAAAGTGGGAGTAACTATATTAGTTTTAGAGAAAGCAGACTTCAGAGCAAGGAAAATTATGTGTATACCTAACAAAGCATCAAAATACATGATGCAAAAATGGATAGTACTGCAAGAAGACACAGACAAGTCCACTGTTTTCATTAGAGATGAAATGCTCAAATAAAGCCATAGAAAGCAGAGGAAGAGTAGAATACATACACATAAAAAAAAAACAAGGAAAATGAATAGAAAATAATTACAGATATTGTCAGTATTAATCCAGCTGTATCAATAATCACTTTGAATGTGAATAGTTTATATACACCAATTAAAAGACAGACTATCCAAGTGAATTATAAAAAAAGACCCAACTATATGTTATCTACACACTTTAAATGTAAAGATGGATATATTAAAAGTAAAAGGATGCTAAAAAATATCCTCCAATTAAAAATAAACAAATTTTAAAAAGTAAAGGAATGGAGAAAGATATAACGTGCTAACAAACTAATCAGATGAAAGTGGGAGTAACTATATTAGTTTTAGAGAAAGCAGACTTCAGAGCAAGGAAAATTATGTGTATACCTAACAAAGCATCAAAATACATGATGCAAAAATGGATAGTACTGCAAGAAGACACAGACAAGTCCACTGTTTTCATTAGAGAGTTTCAGTTCAGTTCAGTTCAGTCGCTCAGTCATGTCCAACTCTTTGTGACCCCATGAATCGCAGCATGCCAGGACTCCCTGTCCATCACTAACTCCGGGAATTCAGTCAGACTTATGTCCATCGAGTGGGTGATACCATCCAGCCATCTCATCCTCTGTAATCCCCTTCTCCTCCTGCCCCTAATCCCTCCCAGCATCAGAGTCTTTTCCAATGAGTCAACTCTTGGCATGAGGTGGCCAAAGTACTGGAGTTTCAGCTTCAGCATCATTCCCTCCAAAGAATTCCCAGGGCTGATCTCCTTCAGAATGGACTGGTTGGATCTCCTTGCAGTCCAACGGTCAAGTCAAGAGTCTTCTCCAACACCACAGTTCAAAAGCATAAATTCTTCAGCGCTCAGCTTTTTTCACAGTCCAACTCTCACATCCATACATGACCACTGAAAAAAACATAGCCTTGACTAGACGGACCTTTGTTGGCAAAATAATGTCTCTGCTTTTCAATATGCTACCTAGGTTGGTCATAACTTTTCTTCCAAGTTTAAAACTACTCTCTTTGTAATCAACAGATAGAGCAGGCGAAAGTTAATAATGGTATAGTTGAGCTGAACCGCACCATCAGTCAATGGGATCTAATTGTCATCTGCAGAGTATTTCATCCAACAACAGAAGAATACACATTCTTTTCCAGCTCAGTGGAACATTCACCAAGATGGACCACATTCATGGTTCATAAAACAGATCTTAATGAAACTTATAAGAATATAAATTATATCAGTATGCTCTCAGAACATAGTAGAATTAGACTAAAAAATCAATAGCAGAAAGATACCTGTAAAAATATCAAAATATTTAGAGATTAAACAATATACTTCCAAATAGCACATAGGCCAAAGAAGTCCCAAGTAAAGTTTAAACACACTTGGATTATATGAAAATAAAAATATAATTTATAAAAATTCTAAGCAATGCTTAGAGGGAAATTTATAGCATAGAATTAATGTATTAGAAAAAAAAAAACCTGATATCAATAGTCTCAGCTTCCACTTTAGGAAACTAGAAAAAAAAGAGCAAATCAAACCCAAAGTAGGCAGAAGAAAAGAAATTAAAAAAAATTAAAGTAGAAATCAATGAAAGTTATACCAGGGAAACAAAAGAGAAAAAACAATGAAACCAAAGTCTGGTTCTTTGAAAAGATCAATAAAATAGATAAACCTCTAGTCAGATTAACTGAAAAAGAAGGCACAGATTACTAATTTCAGAAATGAAATAAAGGCCATCACTAGCACCAGAACCTGAAGATTAGCAAAAATTATCTTCCACAGCTAAAGATATAAAGGAACCACAATAAGATGGGTAAGAAGAATTGGGACACAGTATACTCAAGACTCATATCCCTGGGTAGCTGACTCACAAACAAGAGAATAATCACAATTGCAGAGGTTCTCTCCAAGGAGTGAGGGGTCCAAGCCCCACAGTGGGCACCCCAGCCTGGGGGTTCTATCTCAGCAGGACAAGTGCCTAGAACATACAGATTTGAAGGTCAGCAGAACTTGCATACAGGAGAGACTGAGGGCTGTAGAAAACAGAGACTCTGCTCTTTAACAGTTTGCACAAGATCTCACATGTTTCAAGTCCCAGTGCAGAGGCAGTAATTTGAAAGGAGCCCAGGTCAGATTCACTTGTTGGTCTTAGAGAATGATCTGGAGAGGCAGAAGGCAACTGGGACTCTCCCTGAGAACACAGATACTAATAGCAGCCACTTTTTGGAGCTTGTTTACCATCAGCACACTGGCAAGTGCAGTTTTCGCCTCCTCCTTCCAGCCTATTAGTGCCAGGGTCTTATCTGCCCACCAGTGGGCTGCATCCTGCCAGGGATCCCAGGACCTAGCCCTGCCCAACATCAGGCTGGGACAAGACACAGACCCCTCTGCCTCCCCAAATCAGCCAACTTGGGACTTGACCCCACCCACTAGTAGGTCAGCACCAGCTTCTGGATGCCCCCTGACACAACAGCCAGCCAAACCAGGACCTAACCTGCCCACCAGCCAGCTGGCTGGCACCAGCCCTGGGACATTTCGAACCATGCCCAGGCCACCAGCAGGCAGCAGCCAATCAGATTGGGGGCCAATCCTACCCACAAGTGTGCCCACAGTAGTCAGCTCTGCCACGAGAGAAGGGCCCATGTAGCCCACAGAGGGGACAATCCTGGAGAATATAGCTCTGGGACCAGAGAGGAGTTTGCCGCTGGGCCCCATTGAATGTCTCCTGCATAAGCCCACTTCTCTAAGAACAGGAAGTGTAACCAACCTACCTCATCCTTAGAAGTAAATACAGAACATGAGGCAAAATGAGGAGATACATAAATATGTTGCAAAGGCAGGAACAAGACAAAACCTCAGGAGAAGAACAAAATGAAGTGGAGCTAGGCAATCTGCCTGACAAAGACTCATGGTAATGATCATAAAAATGCTCAACAAACTCAGGAGAATAATTGAAGAATACAGTGAAGTTTAACAGCTAGAAAATATAAAGAAGAACCAAACAGGGCCTGAAAAATACAATAACTGAAATTGAAAGTACATTGGAAGGAATCAACAGTAGACTAGAAGATACAGTGGAATGAATCAGCACACTGTAAGACAAAGTAGTGGAAATCACCCAAGTTGAACAGAAAGAAATGAATTAAGCAGTAGTTTAAAAGCTCTCTAGAATTACATCAAGCATACCAGCATTGGGATTATAGGGGTACCAGAAGGAAAAGACAAAGGGGCAGAGAACATATTTGAAGAAATAGTGGCTAAAATCTTTCCTAACCTAGAGAAGGAAACAGATATTGAGGTATAGGAAGCACAGAGTCCCAAACAAGATGAACCCAAAGAGGTCCCCACCTAGACACATTGTAATTAAACTGGCAAAAATGAATGATAGGAGAGTCTCAAAAGCGACAAGAGAAAAGCAAGTACAAGGGAATTCCCATAAGGAATTCAGCTGACTTAAGGAAAATTTTGCAGGCAACAAAGAGTGGCTTGATATATTCCAAGTAATGAAAGGAAAAAACCTAAAACCAAGAATCCTCTACATGGCAAGGCTATCATTCAGATCTGTGAAAGAAAGTCGAGTCCGACTCTTTGAGACCCCATGGACTGTAGCCAGCCAGGCTTCTCTGTCCATGAGATTTCTCAGGCAAGAATACTGGAGTGGACTGCTATTTCCTTCTCCAGGAGATCTTCCTGATCCAGGGATATATGGGTTTCCCACATTGCAGACAGGCTCTTTAGCGTCTGAGCCACCAGGAAATCCATTCAGATCTGAAGGAGAGATAAAAGTTTTACAGGCAAACAAAAGCTAAAAGAGTTCAGTACCACTAAACCAACTTTACAAGAAATGTTAAAGGGACTTCCCTAAGCAGAAAAGACCACAACTATAAATATAAAAATTATAAAGGGAAAAATTTAATTGGTAAAGGCACATGTAGAGTAAAGATAGCAGACTAACCATTTATAAAGCTAGTTAGTAAGTTCAGTCGCTCAGTCGTTTCCGACTCTTTGCAACCCTATAAAGCTAGTAGAAAGGCTGAAAAAGAAAAGTAGTAAAATCACCTATATCCACAATAAATAGTTAAAGGGATACACAAAACAATTATATGTAAAATGTGATGTCACAAACATTAAAGATGGAAGGAGTAAAAATGCTGGGTTGTTAGAATTCATCCAAACTTAAGAGATCATCAACTTAAAACAATAATACATATATATATATATATATATATATATGTGTGTGTGTGTGTGTGTGTGTGTGTGTGTGTGTGTGTGTGTGTATGAAACCACAAACCAAAAATCTGTAATAGGTACACACATGAAAAGAGAAAGACATCCAAACATAACACTAAAGATAGTCATCAAATCACAACTTAAGAGATCAAAAGAAGAAAACAATGACCAAAATGGCAATAAGTACATACCTATCAACAATTACTTTAAATGTAAGTGGACTATATGCTCTAATCAAAAGACACAGAGTGGCTGAGTGGATATAAAACACAAGACCCATATGTATGCTGTATATATTAATATATGGCACTTACTTCAGATCTAAAGATGTGCACGGATCTGAATAAACATTTTTCCAAAGAAGACACACAGAAGGCCAGCAGGCACATGAAGAAAAGATCAACATCACTAATTATTATGAAGATGAAAATGAAAACCATGATGGGATATCACCTCACATCTGTCACATGGCTATTAGCAAAAAGACAAGAAATAATAAAAGTTGGACAGAATGTGGAGAAAAAGGAATCCTTATGTGCTCTTGGTGAGAATATAAACTGGTGTGGCCACTATGGAAAATAGTGTGGAAATTCCTCAAATAATTACAATAGAACTAACATACAATCTGGCAGTTCCACCTCTGGATATTTTTCCAAAGAAAACAAAAACACTAATTTGAAAAGATACATGCACCCTTATGTTCATTGCATCATCATTCACAGCAGCCAAGATATGGCAGAAATTTGTGGCCAATGATAAATAAATGGATAAATATGTACATGTATACAATGGAATTTT
The DNA here is from genome assembly GCA_006408675.1 of Madoqua kirkii. Taxonomy (NCBI): domain Eukaryota; kingdom Metazoa; phylum Chordata; class Mammalia; order Artiodactyla; family Bovidae; genus Madoqua; species Madoqua kirkii. The sequence continues at coordinate 10,782 of SJYC01113026.1, forward strand.
ACTCAGCCATAAAAAGAATGAAATCTTGGCATTTGATATAGATATAGATGGACCTATAGGGTGTTATGCTAAGTGAAAGAAGTCAGACAGAGAAAGAAAAATACTATTTGATTTCAGTTACCTGTGGAATCTAATAAAACAAATGAATGAAAATAACAAACAGAAAATTCCCTGGTGGTCCACTGGTTAGGACTGTGCATTTCACTGCCGAGGGCTGGGGTTCAGTCCCTGGTTGGGAAACTAAGATCCCACAAGCTGAGAGGTGTGGCCAAAATAAATAAATTAATTAAAACATCTTGTTTTTTAAAAAAAATTTAAAAATAACAGAAACAGAAATGGTGTCAGAGATACAAAGAGCACAATGGTGGTTGCCAGAGGAGAAGGAATTGGAGGTGGGGGTGGGATGAGTCAAATTGGTGAGCATGATTAAGAGGTACAAATTTCCAGTTCTAAAATAAGTCATAGGGATGTGCAGCATAAGGAATATAGTCAATAATGCTGTAATAATTTTGTATGGTGACAGATGGTAACTAGACTTACTGTGGTGATCATTTTGCAATGTATGAAAATATCCAATCACTATGATGTACACTTGAAACTAACATGATGCTGTTAAGCCAATTATACTTGAACAAAACAATTTGGACCTTGTGATCTCTCCCTGGGCACTCTAGGACACACACACGTTTTTAAGTAGGCAAGCTATCAAAATTTCTCTTTGGATTTTCCGTGTCTCCATTCAGTTATCCTGGCACTGTCTCTTCCTGCCCCCAGGCAGCTAGTGCACTTTTAATCCTACCAGCTAACATTTTAGAGAGTTTATGCTCCCACCTGCTCCCATGTAGGCGCCTCTTCCTGACAGTGCCCTATGCTCTGTTTTCACCTCTCCAACACCTTCTGTCTTAGGGCGCAACTCCAAATGGCTATTCTCTCAGCTTCCAGTTAACTGAAAAATAGAATTTTGCTAAGGTACTTATGGTGGATCAATTTCATTATTTTTAAAATTAATTTATTTTTAATTGAATAATTGCTTTATAGAATTTTGTTGTTTTCTGTCAAATCTCAACATGAATCAGCCACAGGTATACATATATCCCCTCCCTTTTGAACCTCCCACCCAACTCTCTCCTCATCCCACCCCTCAAGGTTGATCCAGAGCCCCTGTTTGACTTTCCTGAGCCATACAGCAAATTCCTGTTTGCTATCTATGTTACAGATGGTAATGTAAGTTTCCACGTTACTGTTTCCATACATCTCACCCTCTCCTTCCCTCTCCCCATGTCCATAAGTCTATTTTCTATGTCTGTTTCTCCATTGCTACCCTGTAAATGAATTCTTCAGTACCATTTTACTAGATTCCATATATGTGCATTAGAATACTATATGTATCTTTCTCTTATTGAGCACATGCTCCATGAGAATACAGCCTTGCTGATAGCAGCCTGGGCAAGAACCACCTATCAGGGCACTTCCTTCCTCTGATGACAGAGCAACCCGTTTCACCCTCCACTGGTTGTGCACTAGTCTTTTTATCTTGCATGCCATGCATGATAAGTGGCTTCAGTAGCGTCTGACTCTTAGCGACCCTGTGGACTGAGGGCTACCAGGCTCCTCTGCCCATGGAATTTTTCAGGCAAGAATACTGGAATGGGTTGCTGTACCCTACTCCAGGGGATCTTCCCAACCCAGGAATCAAACCTGCGTCTCCTTCAACTCCTTAATTGCAGGTGGATTCTTTAGCACTGAGCCACTGGGGAAGCTCTATATCTTACTCTCTCCACAACCCCCTAAATTTAGATGTCCCAACAATTCTGCCCTTGATAGACACCCCACGGCCTCTGCCTTAGCTCAGATTTTCATGACCTCATGTCTGAGCTATCCTAATAATACTTAACTTTTATCAACTGCATGTGGTGGTGGTTTACTGGCTAAGCCGTGTCCGACTCTTTGCGACTCCATGGACTGTAGCCCACCAGGCTCCTCTGTCCATGGGAATTTCCAAGCAAGAACATTGGAGTGAGTTCCATTTCCTTCTCCAATCAACTGCTTACTAAGTGCCAAACAGTGTTCTAAGAGCTTGACACAATTTAATCTTCACATAACCCTTTGAGATGAGTCCTATTATTGTCCTCATTTTACAGATAAGAGACCTGAAGCACAGTAATTAGAGTTACATGGCTAACAGGTAGCAAGGCTGGGACACAAACTCATGGAACCTTGGCCTCACTGTTCACACCATAAGACTTCTTTAGCTAGAAGGAAAACATAAAAACAGTCTCTGTGGCAATCTCTTTGCTGAACAGCTTCTGTCTCCATTTTTGTTGTTATTGGGAAGATAAAGTCATCATAGCCCTGAGAATCGAGTAGTCTGTGAAGCAAGGCAGTCAGAGAAGCTTTCTTGAAGTAGCTTGTCCTTGAAGGGTGAATGCAATGAAGGAAGAGAGAACAGCCATGCATACTTCAGGAAAAGGTAAAAAGTGAGGAACGCTGGGCTTCCCTGGTGGTCTAAAAGTAAAGAATCCACTTTTCAATGCAAGGGACACCAGTTTCATCCCTGGTCTGGAAAGATTCTACATGCCTCCTGGCAACTAAACCCACAAGCTGCCACTACTGAGTCCCTGCACCACAACTACTGAATCCTGGGTGCCCAGAGTCCCTGCTCTGCAACACAAGAAGCTACCACAATGAGAAGTCTGAGCATCGCCATTGGAGAGTAGCCCCTACTCACTGCAACTAGAGAAAGCCCACACACAGCAACGAAGGCTCAGCACAGCCAAAACTAAATAAATATTTTTTAAAGGTGGCTTTAAAAAAAAAGAGAAAGTTTTGGTTAAAAGAAAAAATGTGGAGAGTGCTCCAGTTGTGTGGAGACCAAACTGCTGAGGCAAATTCCTTTGGGAGAAAGTTGGAAGCCCAACAGGAGATGCATATTAGGGCCAGGGTAGTGCATTCTTGAATACCAAGTTAGCCCTTTGAACCTCAGGAGTAAGTTAGTGGTCTCCACACTGTGTTCCCTGAGGCCAAGGGAGAAAAGGAGGCTCTGTGTCCTCCCTCCTCCCTTTAACTAAAGCACACCTACATTTTTTGGAGCATGTCACTTTTATCTGCTTTTCACTTGGGGGTTTCAACTACCTAGTATTTTGCTTGAAAAAAGCATCCCCTGGTAACCGGAAACCAAAGAATGAACAAATGAACAAACAGACTTTGAAAACTACAACTCCAGGCAACGGAAAGCCAGCTACGGTTTTTGACCAGGGGTATGACATAACCAGAATGCTGTTTTAGAAATAGAATCCTGCTGCTAGAATGAAGGGGGAACCATAGGATATCGATAATCAGTAGGGGGACCGGCTGGGGCCTTGTGGTAACTGTTGGAGCTGATCAGGCCAGGGGCAGTGGGAATGATTAGAAAAGGGATAGCTGTCCAGAACACTGCAAAGGGTATTCACAGAGCATGGTTAATACAGCACGCTAACTAACAGGATGTGAGAGTCAGAAAGGAGGAGGAGTAGCAGTGTTAGTCGTCCAGTCGTGTCCCACTCTTTGTGACCCCACGGGCTGTAGCCCACCAGGCTCCTCTCGCCATAGAATTTTCCAGGCAAGAATACTGGAGTAGATTGTCGTTTCCCTCTCCAGAGGGTCTTCCTGACCCAGGGATCAAACCTGGGTCTCCTGCATTGCAGGCAGATTCTTTACTGTCTGAGCTATAGGGAAGTCCCTAAAGGAAAGAAACAGTATCTATGAAAGTGTAAGTCACAGAGTCGTGTCCAACTCTTTGCGACCCCATGAACTATAACCTGCCTGGTTCCTCTGTCCATGGAATTCTGCGGGCAAGAATACTGGGGTGGGTTGCCATTTCCTTCTCCAGGGGATCTTCCTGACCTGGGAATCAAACCCAGGTCTCTTACATTGCAGCCAGAGTCTTTACCAACTGAGCCACCATGGAAGCCCAGTCAGAAAGGAGTAATATCTCTAAAAGGGATATTTCAGCTGATAAAGAAAATATTTGAGATCAAAGAGACCATTCCAATGTGCTTCAAACTATAACAAATTGGGTGAGATGTACTTCTGGCCCCTCAGAAGAGAAAACTAGCCTCTATTTGTTTTTCTGGAAAACAAATGGACACATTCATCTATCTTTAAGAGTGAATTGGGCAAAATAAGGGTGATTTTCAGGACTACTCAAACGCCAGTTACCAGATATTCCCGTTTGACAAGAGATTCCCTTAGGGGTCCATACTGGTCAGAAACAAGCTTAGAGAGGAGAAATGTTCCTATAAGCCTGTACTGTCTATCCAGGGCAATAACTATTTTAGATTGGGCTTCAACAAATTGAGTTTGGGAGCTATAGGGTAGCAGCCAGATCTTATTCTACAGTCTCTGGAACACCTAGTACATTACTGCTGCTCCATCAGTGTTAAGTCAGTCATGGAAAGAAGCATAGATCCGTATGCCTAGAGTAAGAGAGAAATTGTGTTAGGCCAAATGAGACTCAAACAGAGGCCTAATGAAAAATGGAATTAAGGTATCATTTTATACCCCTTTCCTACAAGTGAAATGAACACTGTATTCAGGATCTCATGCTCAAAGCTTCACACTGTTGCCAATTATGAATACAGTGTTGTTTAGTCAGTAAGTTGTATCCAGATCTTTGGTGACCCCATGGACTACAGTCTGCCTGGTTCCTCTGTCCATGGGATTTCCAGGCAAGAATCCTGGAGGGGGTTGCCATTTCCTTTTCTAGGGGGTCTTCCCGACCCAGGGATCGAACCTGCATCTTCTGCATCACGGGTGAATTCTTTACCACTGAGCCACCAAGGAAGCCAACTATGTATGAGACTTTGGACAGATCATTTACTTATCCAGGCCTCATTCTCTCTGTTGTCCAATGAGGAGAGTGATTTCTGACACACAAGCCTGCTGTAAGAGTGGAATTTGAGTTTTAAAGTGCTTTAAAAAGCATCACGTATATACACAGTAAATTATTTTGATATGGATCTTATATGCCCAGATAATGGTATGTGACCAGAATTTTTATAAATCAAACCACATATTAATATTTTAACACTTTGTTATACAAGTTTGAAAGAACTTTACAGTGGACACCCATGTCCCCTGCAAAGACACCATGTCTTTGATTTTTAAAGGCACTGTTCAACAATAGTTTTGCAAAAGAAACCAGCTAAGCAGATTGATATTCACCATTTTCTGTAATTTGTGCTCATCTTCCTAGTGTGGCCTCTCTAGCCCTTTCACTGTCTTGCAAAGGAATCTTTACCTGGGAGAGAAGCCAGAATGTGTTTGCTCCCAAGACAGTGTAGTTTCTCTTTGCTTATCAAGGTTGTGCCTAGAATGCTCATGGCCAGAAAAGGCAGGAAAATACTTGGACTAGATCAGTGAAGGAAGGCATCAGGAAGATGTGTTCCAGTTGGATACACTGTAATCCACCTCTTTCTAGCATCACAGAGAAAAAGAGATGGTATCTTTGGATGCCCATTCCTTACAAAAGAGCTTTTCAATTCACACCCTCTACTATGAGGCAATACGTGGATTATTGAGAAAGCAAGTGAGATCTGCTTAACAGATAAACAATAAAATTTTTGATAATAAAAGGAGAGAATCAGACTTCTATTTATGAAAGCCAGCCAAGCAATCTCGCCATAGGTAAATTAAAGCCCTCTGAAACCCAGCAATCTGCTTAACCAGCCTTGGTAAATATGCTGAGATGAATGGTCAGAATGTGTTTGCTCCCAACAAAGTGTAGTTTCTCTTTGCTTATCAAGGTTGTGCCTAGAATGCTCATGGCTAGAAAAGGCAGGAGAATAACTGGACTAGATCAGTGAAGGAAGGCGTCAGGAAGATGTGGTCCAGTTGGATACACTGTAATCCACCTCTTTCTGGGATTATACAGAAAAGCCCTTTTCAGTTCACATCCTCTACTATGGGGCAATATGTGGATTATTGAGAAGGCAAGTGCAATCCGCTTAACAGATGAACAATAAAATTTTTGATAATAAAAGGAGAGAATTAGAATTCTATTTATGAAAACCAGCCAAGCAATGCAATCTCGCCATAGGTAAATTAAAGCCCTCTGAAACCCAGTAATCTTCTTAACTAGCCTTGGTAAATATGCTGAGATGAATGGGGATTGTGACTTTTTTTCTCAGGAATGACCACAAAGTTCTAGACAACTTGAGCACTCCTCAGTAGACGAATGGCTGAATAAATCCTAGTAGAATCATGTTATGGACTATTATGTAGCTATGTGAAGAGATGAGCCAGATCTATGACTACTTGTGTGCTAGGAGGTGTGTGATCTACTCATTTTTTTTTTTTACCATTGTTGTTTATTTTTATTGGGGTCTAGTTGCTTTACAACGTTGTATTAGTTTCTGCTGTACAACAAAGTGCACCAGCTATATGCATACATATATCCCCTCCCTCTTGGACCTCCCTCCAGCCCCCATCCTACCCGTCAAAGTCATCACAGGGCACTGAGCTGAGCCCCCTGAACTATATAGGAGGTTCCCACTAGCCGCCTATTTCACAAATGGTAGTGTATATGTGTGTGCATATGTGTCAATCCTACTCTCCCAATTTGTTCCACCCTCCCCTCCTCCCCCATGTACACACATCCGTTCTCTACATCCGCATCTTTATTCCTGCCCTGCAAATAGGTTCATCTGTACCATTTTCCTGGATTCCATTAGAAACAGAACTACCATATGACCCGGCAATCCCACTACTAGGCATATATACCCCGAGACACCTCTAATTCTAAAAGACACATACACCGCGATATTCACTGCAGCACTATTTACAATAGCCAGGACATAGAAGCAACCTAAATGTCCATCAACATAGGAATGGATAAAGATGTGGTGCAATGGTATATTAGCCAACCATAAAGAGGAATGAAACTGGGTCATTTGTAGAGACATGGGTGAAACCAGAGCCCATCACACAGAGTGAAGTAAGTCAGAAAGAGAAAAATATCACACACTAACACATATGTGATGTACCTAAGTGCATAAACCAGGCTGCAGAGCAATGTGTATCTCATGATCCCATACTGGTACAAACACCAAAATCTCCAGTCACAGCCTCTGTGCCTGCATGCCTTTGCATGTGCACAGGAAGGCAGTGGGAGGATTCAGACGCAGGCTGTTACTATCACTTGTTCTGTAGAGAGGAAAAGAAGAGGGGAGCACATTACTTACTTTGCTTCATATGCCTGTGTATTGTTTCACTGGTTGCCCTGAAGATGTGGAACGTTTATAATTTCTGAAAAAGTTAAATTCAATTCCTATTAAGGAAAAAGAAAACTTTCCATGGGTCTTAGAGGACTCCTCTCCCCTCCAGTGCATCCCCGGTTTCTTGACAAGAGAAGTTATTTCTTGCTCAGAGACTCTTGCCTCCTTTCTTGCTAAAGCATTTGTATACCAGGAGAGGTGAAAGGTGAAAGGTGAGGGAATGGGGAGAGCTTTAACTAGGCCTTGTCCCCTTGCCAACATTCCTGGGAAACAGAAATAAGCTACATGGAAAGTCAGACACAGCCTGGTGCATAAACAGTTTTGGAGTAAATAAGAAGCAACTGTGTTTGGGGGGACCTCTCTGGTGGTCCAGTGGCAAAGACTCCCACACTCCCAGTGAAGAGGGCGAGGGGGTCAGGGAACTAGATCCCACATGCCGTGACTAAGAGTTCAAATGCTGCATCTAAAGAGCTCAGATGCCACAGTGAAGATAGAAGATTCTATGTGCAGCAACTAAGACTTGAAGCACTGAAATAAATAAACAAATTTTAAAAGGAAGCAACTGATCTAATGAGGTGGATGAAACTGAACCCTATCATACAGAGTGAATTAAGTTAGAAAGACAAATACTGTATGCTGCTGCTGCTGCGTCGGTTCAGTCATGTCCAACTCTGTGTGACTTCATAAGATGGCAGCCCACCAGGCTCCCCCGTCCCTGGGATTCTTCCTCCTACCCTGGTGGTCCAGCGGCTAAGACTCCCACACTCCCAATGAAGAGGGCTGGGGGTCAGGGAACTAGATACCATATGCCGCGACTAAGAGTTCAAATGCTGCATGTAAAGAGCTCAAATGCCACAGTGAAGATAGAAGATTCTATGTGCAGCAACGAAGACTTGAAGCACTGAAATAAATAAACAAATTGTAAAAGGAAGCAACTGATCTAATGAGGTGGATGAAACTGGAGCCTGTCATACAGAGTGACTTCAGTTAGAAAGAAAAATACAAATATTGTACGCTGCTGCTGCTGCTGCTAAGTCGCTTCAGTTTTGTCCGACTCTGTGTGACCCCATAGACGGCAGCCCACCAGGCTCCCCTGTCCCTGGGATTCTCCAGGCAAGAACCCTGGAGTGGGTTGCCATTTCCTCCTCCAATGCCTGAAAGTGAAAAGTGAAAGTGAAGTCGGTCAGTCCTGTCCTACTCTTAGCAACACCATGGAGTACAGCCCACCAGGCTCCTCCATCCATGGGATTTTCCAGGCAAGAGTACTGGAGTGGGGTGTCATTGCTTTCTCCCAAACAGTGTATATTAACCCATATATATGGAATTTAGAAAGAAGGTATCAACAATCATACAGGCAAGACAGCAAAGGAGACACAGATGTAAAGAACAGACGTTTGGACTATGTGGGAAAAGGCAAGGGTGGGATGATTTAAGAGAATAGCAGTGAAACATGTATATTACCATATGTAAAACAGATGACCAGTGCAAGTTTGATGCCTGAAGTAGGGCACTCAGAGCTGGTGCTCCAGGACAACCCACAGGGATGGGATGGGGAGGGATGTGGGAGGGGGATTCAGGATGGGGAGACACATGTGCACCCATGGGTGATTCATATCTACATATGGCAAAAAGCATCACAATATTGTAATTATCCTCCAATTACAATAAATCAATTAATTATTTAAAAAGGAAGCAGCTGAGTTTCAAAGTCACAACTTCATTTCATGGAAAGGGGGGAATTAGCAAACCTTGTGGTCCCGGAGACCCAAGAGCCCAAACTGCCTGCCCCTGGCTGCTACTTCCCTCTCCCTTTTGCATTCTGCCTTCCCTCCAAGAAAAACAAGTCACAAAAAGAGTCTTCACTCCTTGAGCATGTGCTGTGACGCCAGCACTGACACTGTGCAAGGCACTGTCAGCCATATCATGTCAAGTTAATGTGCTTGACAACCCCTGTGATATATAGGCTGTGATTTTGGGAAAATGGACTAGGCCAGAGCCATCTTTAGAAGGTTTTAACTGGCTTTATTTAATCCTTTGCTGTACCGAACCCTGAGGAGTCCTCTAGCGCTCTCCCAACTATACTTGATGAAAGACACAGAAGGGAGTTCAGAGAAGTTCAGTTCAGTTCAGCTCAGTTCAGTCACTCAGTCGTGTCTGACTCATTGTGATGCCGTGACTGCAGCACCTCAGGCTTCCCTGTCCATCACCAACTCCTGAAGCCTACTCAAACTCATGTCCATTATGTCGGTGATGCCTTCCAACCATCTCATCCTCTGTCATCCCCTTCTCTTCCCGCCTTCAGTCTTTCCCAGCATCAGGGTCTTTCCAATGAGTCGGTTCTTTGCATCAGATGGCCAATGTATTGGAGTTTCAGCTTCAGCATCAGTGCTTCCAATGAATTTTCAGGATTAATTTCCTTTAGGATTAACTGGCTGGGTCTCCTTGCAGTCCAAGGGATTCTCAAGAGTCTTCTCCAACACCGCAGTTCAAAAGCATCAGTTCTTCAGGGCTCAGCTTTCTTTATAGTCCAACTCTCACATCCATACATGACTACTGGAAAAAACTCCCAGGCTTCCCTGTCCATCACCAACTCCTGAAGCCTACTCAAACTCATGTCCATTATGTCGGTGATGCCCTCCAACCATCTCATCCTCTGTCATCCCCTTCTCCTCCCGCCTTCAATCTTTCCCAGCATCAGGGTCTTTTCCAACGAGTTGGTTCTTTGCATCAGATGGCCAACATATTGGAGTTTCAGCTTCAGCATCAGTCCTTCCAATGAATTTTCAGGACTGATTTCCTTTTGGATTGACTGGCTGGGTCTTCTTGTGATCCAAGGGATTCTCAAGAGTCTTCTCCAACACCACAGTTCAAAAGCATCAATTCTTTGGGGCTCAGCTTTCTTTATAGTCCAACTCTCACATCCATACATGACTACTGGAAAAACCATAGCCTTGACTAGACTGGCCTTTGTTGGCAAAGTAATGTCTCTGGTTTTTAATATGCTGTCTAGGTTGGTCATAGCTTTTCTTCCAAGGAGCAAGTGTTTTTTCATTTCATGGCTGCAGTCACCATCTGCAGCATTTTGGAGCCCCCAAAATAAAGTCTGTCACTGTTTCCATTGTTTCCCCATCTATTTGCCATGAAGTGATGGGACCAGATGCCATAATCTTCGTTTTCTGAATGTTGAGCTTTAAGCCAACTTTTTCACTCTCCTCTTTCACTTTCATCAAGAGGCACTTTAGTTCTTGTTTGTTTTCTGCCATAAGGGTGGTGTCATCTGCATGTCTGAGGTTATTGATATTTCTCCTGGCAATCTTGATTCCAGCTTGTGTTCATCCAGCCCAACATTTTTCATGATGTGCTCTGCATATAAGTTAAATAAGCAGGGTGACAATATACATCCTTGACATACGCCTTTCTCGATTTAGAAAAAGTCTGTTGTTTCAGCTTCAGCATCATTACTCCCAGTGAATATTCAGGACTGAATAGTTTGTAGTAATCCCTTTTGCGTTGTCTGCTGTCCCTGGGGCCACAGGAAGGCAAAGTGAGAATGGGTTGCACCTGTTTTCATCCGTATCAAAAAGTGGCTTTACCAGCTCCAACCTGAACTCTGTTGGTGCCACCCTTCAGAGCTGGTACCTTTCCAGTGGGTCAACATACTCCCTCCCTCTCCCTAAATGTAGATGTCAGCCAGAGACACCTACTCCTGTCTCCCCACAAGGTAGAAGGGTGCAGAGAGAAAGGCCCATTGGAATAATGGAGGGGGAGGAACCAGATGGGAATGGGGACAGGTATGGTACAGTGACAGGAAGACTGACAAAAACAAACGAATGCTGCCTCCTCTGGATACAGCCAGTTGAAAGGGGAAACCAACTCTAAAGATCTCAGGGGGCAGGGGGCAGCCAACACTGTGACAGCACTAAATGCCACTAAACTGTTCACTTTCGAATGGTCACTGGCAGGAACTTTGCTGGTGGTTAAGATTGCACTCCCAATCCAGAGGGCACGGGTTCGATTCCTGGTCAGGGAACTAAGATCCCACAGGTTGCACAGCATGGCCAAAAAAAAAAAAAAAAAAAAGGTTAATTACATGTTATATGGATTTTACTTCCATATATAAAAGAATCCGGGGGCTCACGGCACCACAGTCCCAGAGAGAATCTTTTGCAGAAATGGGCCCTGGCCTGGGGTTCAAAGAGCCTCAAACAGGCAATGAATGCCTATTTGTGTTTCTCTTGTAACCTGTCCTCTCTGGGCTGGCCACTCGTGTGGTTATAGCGTATGCATGTGTCTGAGTGTGTGTGTGGTTTCTCACAGCAGCTCCTATGACTCTTGACTGCAGGAATTTTCGCAAATAACACTTAATCCTTGTTAAACACACACTCTAAGCCCATCTTTAATCCTCATAGCAATCTGCAGAGGTAGGGACTATTATCATACCTATTTTACAGATGAGAGAATGGAGTCCCAGAAAGGTTCAGGAGCTGCTACAAAGTCACCTAATAAGTGAAGTGTACAGGCTCAGACCCGAAGCCAGGCACTGAAGCTCTCCACTTCCTTCACCGAACACCTACACTCTTCCAGGTTCAGAACAGTATCAAGTATGTTTATACATACGGGTCTTCCCTGGTGGCTCAGACAGTAAAGAATCTGCCTGCAATGCAGGAGACTTGGGTTCGATCCCTGGGTCAGGAAGATCTTTTGGAGAAAGAAATGGCAACCCACTCCAGTATTCTTGCCTGGAGAATCTCACGGACAGAGGAGCCTGGTGGGCTATAGTCCATGGAGTCAAAAAGAGTCAGACATGACTGAGTGACTAACACACACATATGTCTGTACATAGCAGAAACTCAATAAATCCCCATCAAATGAATGCCTCTCTTCCATCTATTAAGCTCCTGCTCAGCTCTCTAACTCATTTGATGTTCAGAGCCCTATGAATTTAATGCTATCACCAGCCCCACTTTACAGGTGAGGAACCTAAAGCTCAGAGATGTTAAATAACTTGCTCAAGTTTATACAGCTCTTCGATGGCAACACTCTGATCCAAACTCAGACCTGAGAGCCAGATCTTTCTCAACTGTCTTCCAGAAACTTCTCTGGGGCTGCCTGCTTAGGAAAGCCCAGCTGGGTCCTTCTGTGCACCCATGTTGCTGCTGCTAAGTCACTTCAGTTATGTCCGACTCTGTGTGACCCCATAGATGGCAGCACACCAGGCTCCGCCGTCCCTGGGATTCTCCAGGCAAGAACACTGGAGTGGGTTGCCATTTCCTTCTCCAATGCATGAAAGTAAAAAGTGAAAGTGAACTCACTCAGTCGTGTCTGACCCTCAGCGAACCCATGGACGGCAGCCGACCAGGCTCCTCTACCCATGGGATTTTCCAGGCAAGAGTACTGGAGTGGAGTACCATTGCCTTCTCCATGTTAGTTGGCCTTGATTTGCATGTAAACAGGGGAGATGCAAATAACAGACTGGCCTCTAATTCAATGCATGGAGAACATGATCACAGCAGACAAGCAGAGGGGAGGGGCGCTGCCATGGGGGAAAGGAGGGTGGCAAGGCCTGGAAAATTCTGTTGAAGTCGCTCAGTTGTGTCCGACCCTCAGCGACCCCATGGACTGTAGCCCACCTCGCTCCTCCACCCATGGGCTTTTCCAGGCAAGAGTACTGGAGTGGAGTGCCATTGCCTTCTCCATGTTAGTTGGCCCTTGATTTGCATGTAAAGAGAGGAGATACAAATAACAGACTGGCCTCTAATTCAATGCATGGAAAACATGATCACAGCAGACAGGCAGAGGGGAAGGGTGCTGCCATGGGGGAAAGGGGGGTGGCAAGGCCTGGAAAATTCTCATGGTGGCAGGGGCTATGCTCCATCTGCTCCCACCAGGGGAGAGACATTTTGGCTCCTCTTACAGCAAAAGCAACAAACTCGAAGCATGCCACAGTCAGCATGAAACAAGAATCTTCCTTGGACATCTGATTCTAAGAAATGAGTCTCCAAGCTGGAGGAGGCAGCCAGGTTCAGGCAGCCTGTACCCTGACACGTCATCAGAATTATGCTGCTCTGACACCCTGGGAGTCGAGCCGGGGTTGACGGTGGGTGGTCCTCCCCGACTTGAAGGGAACACTGGACATAGTACCCAACAAAACGAAATATGGGGCGAAGGTACACGACGATCGGAAACAAAGTCGAAGAAGCCAACCCGACTCCGTTCTGTTCTGGGGATCAGAGTGACTTTCACAGGGCCAAGCCACATGGCTCACAGGGTGATGCCATAGTCCAGGGGTCAAGATGGATGGACTACCTATCCACAGAGCTCTGCGGGCCTACCCTACTTCACTTAGAGCAGCAGTGCCCAGCCCTTTTGGCACCAGGGACCTGTTTCATGGAAGATAATTTTTTCCATGGACTGGGGCTTGGGGGGAACAGTTTCTGAATGATTCAAGTACATTACGTATTACATTAATGGTGCAGTTTCTTTCTATTATTATTACTATTATTACATTAGCTCCATTTCAGATCATCAGGGGTTAGATCCCAGAGCTTGAGATTCTCCTACACTGATGAGCCCAGAGGACATGTTTCCAGAACACGTGTTGATTGATTGACAGGTGGATGGCACGGTGATTCAGTCATGGAGCTTTGCTATTCCAGGTGTGGCCCATGGACCAGAGGCACTGGTCTGTTTCTTCTTGACCTGCATACAGAGAAGCTGGCTAGTGCTTAAAAGATCACAAAGCCTTGAAGAGCAGAAATGGGATTGGCTTGTCTGGGATTAGATTAAGCCGAGAAACTTGCTACTTCCCAGGGTTATTGCAGAGCACCTCAGGAGCTCTAGTTCCCAACTTGCAACTGTGTGGCTCTTACACAATCCCAGGAAGCCATTTATTCATGATAGTAATTCCTGACATTGACATAGCACTTTACATTTTGCAAAAACGTTCCCTGTATCATTGTATATCTTATAGTCACAAATCTGATGGAGATCAGACAAGAAAATTACCCCAATTATATAGATGAAGAAACATTTTCAGAGGGGTAACATGACTCAGCCAATGTTATAAAGCTGGGAAATTCATGATCCAGAACTAAAATGTAGGAGGCAGTGAAGGAAAGGAGCTACTGTATGTGGTTGCTACACATTTTTGTTCTGTTCAGCCAACTAAGTAACATCTCTGCTGGGATTATGGGGGCACAGTATTACTTAGTGGTGTAAAACATGGGTTTTGATACTTATTCACTAGGTGGCCCTGGATGAGTCACTGACCAGCTCTGTGCCTGAATTCCTTCATCTATAAAATGTAGATACATAACAAAACTGCCTACTTCCTAGAGTCATTGCAAGAATTCTCCTGAGAGATACCTCATATAGAGCAGTTATGAATTCAGAGCATTTAGCACAGTGCTTTGTATCCTGGAAGAATTCCGTACCTATCAACTATTCTTTCTCTGTTTTGAAATACTCAAGATGTGGCTCTTGTTCACAAGTACAAATACAAAGTAGATCTTTGTGAGACTGTGGTGCCTGCCAAGGTTATTTTGTAATAGATGCTTTGATACAGAGCAGATTTATTCATAAGGAAGAGGAGCCCAAAGATGGAAGACACGATCCCAAAAAGTGATCCGAGAGGCCACTCAGTACAGTTCAGTCACTCAGTTGTGTCTGAATCTTCAAGACGCCATGGTCTGCAGCACCCCAGGCTTCTATGTTCATCACCAACTACCGGAGCTTGCTCAGACTCATGTCCATTGAGTCGGTGATGCCATCCAACAATCTCATCCTCTGTTGTCCCCTTCTCTTCCTGCCCTCAATCTTTCCCAGCATCAGAATCTTTTCCAAGGAGTCATTTCTTCACATCAGATGGCCAAAGTATTGGAATTTCAGCTTCAGCATCAGTCCTCCCAGTGAATATTCAGGACTGAATAGTTTGTAGTAATCCCTTTTGCATTGTCTGCTGTCCCTGGGGCCACAGGAGGGCAAAGCGACAACGGGTTGTGCCTGTTTTCATCCATATCAAAAAGTGGCTTTACCAGCTCCAACCTGAACTCTGTTGGTGCCACCCTTCAGAGCTGGTACCTTTCCAGTGGGTCAACATACTCCCTCCCTCTCCCTAAATGTAGATGTCAGCCAGAGACACCTACTCCTGTCTCCCCACAAGGTAGAAGGGTGCAGAGAGAAAGGCCCATTGGAATAATGGAGGGGGAGGAACCAGATGGGAATGGGGACAGGTATGGTACAGTGACAGGAAGACTGACAAAAACAAACGAATGCTGCCTCCTCTGGATACAGCCAGTTGAAAGGGGAAACCAACTCTAAAGATCTCAGGGGGCAGGGGGCAGCCAACACTGTGACAGCACTAAATGCCACTAAACTGTTCACTTTCGAATGGTCACTTGCAGGAACTTTGCTAGTGGTTAGGACTGCACTCCCAATGCAGAGGGCACGGGTTCGATCCCTGGTCTGGGAATTAAGATCCCACAGGTCGCACAGCATGGCCCCAAAAAAAAAAAAAAAAAGTTAATTACATATTATATGGATTTTACTTTCATATTAAAAAGAATCCAGGGGCTCACAGCACCACAGTCCCAGAGAGAATCTTTTGCAGAAATGGGCCTGGCCTGGGGTTCAAAGAGCCTCGAACAGGCAATGAATGCCAATTTGTGTCTCTCCTGTAACCTGTCCTCTCTGGGCCGGCCACTCGTGTGGTGATAGTGTATGCATGCATCTGAGTGTGCATGTGGTTTCTCACAGCAGCTCCTATGACTCTTGACTGCAGGAATTTTCACAAATAACACTTAATCCTTATTAAACTCGCATTCTAAGCCCATCTTTAATCCTCACAGCAGTCCGCAGAGGTAGGGACTATTATCATACCCATTTTACAGATGAGAGAATGGAGCCTCAGAAAGGTTCAGGAGTTGCTACAAAGTCACCTAGTAAGTGAAGTGTACAGGCCCAAACCCAAAGCCAGGCACTGAAGCTCTCTACTTCCTGCACTGAACACCTACACACTTTCAAGTTCAGAACAATATCAAGTATGTTTATACATACGGGTCTTCCCTGGTGGCTCAGACAGTAAAGAATCTGCCTGCAATGCAGGAGACTTGGGTTCGATCCCTGGGTCGGGAAGATCTTTTGGAGAAAGAAATGGCAACCCACCCCAGTATTCTTGCCTGGAGAATCTCATGGACAGAGGAGCCTGGTGGGCTATAGTCCATGGAGTCAAAAAGAGTCAGACATGACTGAGCTATTAACACACACATATGTCTATACGTAGAAGAAACTCAATAAATCCCCATCAAATGAATGCCTTTCTTCCATTTATTAAGCTCCTGCTCAGCTCTCTAACTCATTTGATGTTCAGAGCCCTATGAATTTAATGCTGTCATCAGCCCCACTTTACAGGTGAGGAACGTAAAGCTCAGAGATGTTAAATAACTTGCTCAAGTTTGTACAGCTCTTCAATGGCAACACTCTGATCCAAACTCAGACCTGTGAGCCAGATCTTTCTCAACTGTCTTCCAGAAACTTCTCTGGGGCTGCCTGCTCAGGAAAGCCCAGCTGGGTCCTTCTGTGCACCCATGTTGCTGCTGCTAGGTCACTTCAGTTGTGTCCAACTCTATGTGACCCCATAGACGGCAGCACACCAGGCTCCTCCCCCCATGGGATTTTCCAAGCAAGAGTACTGGAGTGGGGTGCCATTGCCTTCTCCATGTGAGTTGGCCTTGATTTGCATGTAAACAGGGGAGATACAAATAACAGACTGGCCTCTAATTCAATGCATGGAGAACATGATCACAGCAGACAGGCAGAGGGGAGGGGCGCTGCCATGGGGGAAAGGAGGGTGGCAAGGCCTGGAAAATTCTGATGGAGGCAGGGGCTATGCTCCATCTGCTCCCACCAGGGGAGAGACATTTTGGCTCCTCTTACAGCAAAAGCAACAAACTCGAAGCATGCCACAGTCAGCATGAAACGAGAATCTTCCTTGGACATCTGATTCTAAGAAATGAGTCTCCAAGCTGGAGGAGGCAGCCAGGTTCAGGCAGCCTGTACCCAGACACCTCATCAGAATTATGCTGCTCTCTGCGGGACCCTCAGCTCGGCCCCAACTGCCACCCACCAGGAGGGGCTGAACTTCCCCTGTGACCTGTATCATGGGCCGTTTTGCTTCATGCCTCCCTTCCATGTGCTGCCAGCCTTTGTTTCAGCTTCTTTGGTTGGGCGCTCCGTTCTGTTCTGGGGACCAGAGTTGAAGCTGACTCTCACAGGGCCAAGCCACATGGCTCAAGGGGTGATGCCATAGTCCAGGGGCCAAGATGGATGGACTACCTATCCACAGAGCTCTGCGGGCCCACCCTACTTCACTTAGAGCAGCAGTGCCCAACCCTTTTGGCACCAGGGACCTGTTTCATGGAAAATAATTTTTTCCATGGACTGGGGGGGTGGGGGGAACTGTTTCTGGATGATTCAAGTACATTGCATATTACATTAGTGGTGCAGTTTCTTTCCATTATTATTACTATTATTACATCAGCTCCATTTCATATCATCAGAGGTTAGATCCCAGAGCTTGGGATTCTCCTACACTGCTGAGCCCAGAGGACATGGTTCCAGAACACGTGTTGATTGATTGACAGGTGGATGGCAGGGTGATTCAGTCATGGAGCTTTGCTATTCCAGGTGTGGCCCATGGACCAGAGGCACTGGCATCACCAGAGAGTTTATTAAAAATGCAGAATCTCAGGCCTCAGCTCAGACTTTCTGAATCAGAAACAGTTTTTAATCAGACTCGCAGGAGATTTACATGACCATTAAAGAGACAGAGGAACTGGTGTGGGACAGTGACTCAGAAAGGCTTGCACTGTAACCGCTGTTTCATAGGTACTCATTCTCTGTTTTTCTGAATCCAGTAGTTTCTAAATGTTGTACATTATTTCATCTGGAGTACATTTTAGAATTTTATTTTAATTTGGAAATCATTTTAAACTAATAGAAGAGTTTTAAGAATAGTACAAGGAACCATTGCCAGCAGGATAAGCACTCACCCAGATTTGCCAAATGTTAGCATTTTGCCATATTTGCTGTATTCATCCCTTAAATCATTCACCTAAATTGCAGACATCATGTTCTTCATTCCTAAATATTTCAGCATGTATTTCCTAAGAACAAGAACATCCTGTTAGGTAACCACAGTTGGTCATCAAGTTCAGAAGTTTTAACATTGACACAGCAATATGATCTAATATACTGTACATACTCAAACGTGGTCAATCAGCTCAATGATGTCCTTTATGGCAATTCTGGTTTTCATCTGGAGAGCTTTTAAAGTACTGATGCCATGGTCCTATCCCCCCACCAATTAAGAATGATTCTCTGAGGGAAGGGCTTGTACCTATAATAAATTTTCATTGGAGTATAACTGCTTTACAATATTGTGTTAAGTTTCTGCTGTACAACAATGTGAAGCAGCTATATATACACATATCCTCCCTCTAGAACCTCCTTCTCACCTCCTCATATCCCACCCGTCTAGGTCATCCCAGCACTGAGCTGAGCTCCCTGTGCTATACACTTTTAGGCTTTCCAAGAGGTTCTACTGTGCAGCCAGGTTTAAGAACCTGTGTGCTAAGGCTCTTTCTGCAGTCCCTAGAGATCACAGGGGTAGGAACCGTTGCTGAAAGAGTGAGCTCTGAGTATACATTGTCTAAGCCCCATGTCTCTTTTAATCTGAGTTCTGCCATTAGTCATTG
>SJYC01113027.1:0-30622 GCA_006408675.1 Madoqua kirkii
TATTTTTCAGATTAGTTGTTTGTCAGTTGCTTCATTTGCTATTATTTTCTCCCATTCAGCCTTCAAAATAAACATTTTAAAATTTGTTTTAACTTCCTATACCTGTATGTCTCCTAAGTGCTAAAGTTATTTGAAAGTTATTAAAAAATGCTCTAATAAAGGAGAGTGAGAAGTCTCTTCCCTTATCTTCCCCAAGGAAAATTAAGTCTCTTATTTTTCATTTGTATGTGCTCTTCCACCTGCAAGAAAACCTGGAGAAGATAAGCTTGTTCTTGTGAAGCTAAAATAATATTCAGAAGGCAATGAGTGACCTGCTGGCTCACATGAACTCAAAAAGGTGTCCGCCATTCTGGTAAACGACAGGTGTTGCCTGCCATCAGTCATTGCAGTTGCTCCTAATGCTGTGCCCTGAGTGGAATTCAGGATAGAAAAAAAATAGGATATTGCCATTCAAGAGTTAAAATATGAAGCAAAGCATAATTTCAGTGAGCCTAGACTTTGCATCTTTCCATATATAGAAGGTTACTAATATCATTAACTTAAGATGTCTAGGTTTTGTGCGTGTGTGTGTGTGATTAGCAATTATCTTTCTATGTTAAACCTCATGATTTTTAAAGAAAAGTTTTGTAGACTTAATATAGTCACAACCTAAATGTTGAGAATTATATTTTATTTTGTGGGAATTTTTAGGGCTTCAAGCCCAGGAGACAGCATCTCAAGAAGCCCTGAGAGAACTGTTCTAAGGAGGTGGGGAGAGGAGTCATATTATATAGAAGTTTTCAACAAACAGCAGGCAGTCTGAACACAAAAAAGTATTTTTGTGAATTAAAGAAAACTAGATATCCCAAGTTAAGGAATTTAGTGTTTTTCTAAAGATACAAGAATCTGGGGTCCCTGAAATGATTCCTTTTGTAAGGCGAGTGTGGAGAAAAAAAGGGCGAGCCAGGCAGTCAGGCAAAGAAAAGGGAAATTTATTAGAGGGAAATGAGAGGATGACTGGCCCCTAAGGAGAACCAGTGCCCTCCCTTTCTGACAGGGTCTTCCTTATACCCCACCAATGAAAAATTATCTGAAAGGGTGGTTAATGTTCAGCCTGTAGCTGAGTCCTGTGGTCACGTAGCCGGAGGTCTGGAATCTGGTGGTCTTGTAGCTTGAGAAGACAGGCGCCAGCTGGAAAACAGAAGGTCGTTTGGGCAATTTGGTCAGTCTCAAGGTCACTTTATTATTAGTTTGTGAGGTCAACATCATGAGCCATTTTAACAAGGAGCCCGCATGTAGGCTCTGTCACCGTTCATGGGCATCTGAGCCACCTGGAGTTTCTTGCCCTTTTTTTTCACATTCTGAGTCCCTCAGTGCTCACTGTACGGAGTGGCCACAGCCTAATAACTGCTGGATCACGTCTCTCTCCCGAGTGCTTTTAGGGTCCAGGCATTCACGTTTGGAAGGCCAGAATCCCTGATGACTGTGATATCCTTGTGTACTGATGTGGCAGGAAATACTCCATTTCTTAGTCTGTTTTATTTTTCAGCAAAATGTTTGTATCCTGTCTACTCTCTTACCTCTTTGGGACATTTATAGTTCTGAGAACGTGTACAGTTTTCATGAGCCATGCTAAATGGTAACCTTGGAGTTGTCTTTGAGTCTTCTTTGCAGTAAACATTAAGAATTCCAAAAGAGCAAGTAATGTAGAGATTTAGGGAAAGAAGTAAACGCATCAAGTAGATGTAGCTTAGAGGGAGATGGGGAGATGAGGCAGATGCTTTGGTCAGAGACTTAAAATCGCTGCTCTGATTAAGGAAGTGAGTGAGATGTGACCTTTGTTTCCCACAGTTCCCTTTCTAATAGTCTGACTGGTCATTCTCTCAGATAGCTATCTTCTGGAGATGAACAATGGAATATGTGAGATGACTCATTCAGCAATATCTGATATAGTAAAGACTGTAGAAGAACAGTGTGTCATGGGTGTGTGGAGGAAGAGAGGAAAGTATGTCACTGTAGACTCCAAGGCCTAATTTGTAACCCCAGTACTGGAGTTCAGCAAAATATTATTAACCAACAGGTACAGGTAGAAATCAAATGACTGTGCATGGAGACCACTGAGTTCACACTGAAAGGATGCCTGAGACATCTGCTCCTTATAGCCACTTTGAAAGAAAATTGCTAGCTTGATTAGTGAATACTTGTGGAAACGTTCTCCACTGTGGAAGATTATCAGAGAATCTGAGGCCAGAGAAACTGATCTTGCTGCTGCTGCTGCTAAGTCACCTCAGTCGTGTCCGACTGTGTGTGACCCCATAGACAGCAGCCCTCCAGGCTCCCTCATCCCCGAGATTCTCCAGGCAAGAACACTGAAGTGGGCTGCCATTTCCTTCTCCAATGCATGTAAGTGAAAACTGAAAGGGAAGTCCTCAGTTGTGTCCGACTCTTAGCGATCCCATGGACTGCAGCCTACCAGGCTCCTCCATCCATGTGATTTGCCAGGTCAAAGTACTGGAGTCGGGTGCCATTGCCTTCTCCAAAATTGATCTTGGGTAATATCAAAAACACATTTGAATATTGGTAGAAAGACATAGCAAAATTCATTCAATAGAAATGAAATAATCAGAAGCACATTGGGGAATGGGTAGTTGGGAGGAAGGTGTCTACCAAAAACCTAGCAGGACCCTATAGGGTCTTCCTGGGACATACCCCTCCTCCATATCCTCTGTGGTATTTCCTCCCTGAAATACTCATGTAATAGTATCTCATGCATATTTCCAGAGTTTTTTAGATGATAAAACCTACCACCAAATGGAAGAAATTGTTACCAAGTCCAAGCTTGCTCTGCTTGCTGCATGACAGGCCAATAAATCAGGAGATGTGGGGCTGAGGCAAGAAATATGACTTTATTCGGAAAGGCGGCAGACCGTTATCAGGGTCTGGATGCCAGCTTCTTTTATAGAATCAGAGACGGAGAGGCAATGAGGAAGTGAAGTAAAAATGTCATTTATCTTGCAAAATATCTCCTTGCTTTGCCCACAGGGGATCAGTTCAGTTGAGTCGCTCAGTCATGTCCAACTCTTTGTGACCCCATGGACTGCAGCACGCCAGGCCTCCCTGTCCATCACCAACTCCTGGAGTTTCCCCAGACTCATGTCCATTGAGTCAGTGATGCCATCTAACCATCTCATCCTCTGCCATCCCCTTCTCCTCCTGCCCTCAATCTTTCCCAGCATCAGAATCTTTTCAAATGAGTCAGCTCTTCACATGAGGTGGCCAATAAACATTCAGGACTGATTTCCTTTAGGATGGACTGGTTGGATCTCCTTGTAGTCCAAGGGACTCTCAAGAGTCTTCTCCAACACCACAGTTCAAAAGCATCAATACTTCGGCACTCAGCTTTCTTTATGGTCCAGCTCTCACATCCATAAATGACTACTGGAAAAACCATAGCTTTGACTATATGGATCTTTGTCAGCAAAGTAATATCTCTACTTTTTAAAATGGAGGCTAGGGAGTCCAAAATCTTCAGGTGAGGCTGGCAGACTGAAGATCCAGAGAAGAGCTGATATTACAGTCTAAGTTGAAAAACTGTCTGCTGGCAAGAATTTGCTGTTTCAAGGGACATGAGTCTTTTGTTCTATTCATGCCTTTAACTAATTGGATAAGGCCCAACTATATGCAGGGCAACCACTTTACTCAAAAGCCACAAATTTAAACGATAATCTCATCCAAAAAAATACTCTCACAGAAGCGCACACCATAATATTTTACCATGTATTCAGTCACTGTGGCTCTGACAAGTTGACACATAACATTAGCTATCACTTTCTCCAAAGTACCCATCTTATTGTCTTGTTTGGATATTTTTTGTCTCTTTTTTTTACAGATTTCATTTTGTACCTTTACTGATCATTTGATAAGCCTCCCAACAAATGTATTTGTTAAGCAAATACTGGAGATCACACATATCCAGAAGGAATAGTACCTTCAAGGGAGGAATGCACAGAGAGTAGCAGTATCAGATGTGTGTAGGCAAGCTGCTGCTCAGAGAATTCTGAAATTGTGCACAAGGATCCAGTCACACCTGACATCAGATTCGAGGACTCGAGGTGCCGGGAGCCAGCGTGAGGAACTCCGCTCATGGCAAAGGTCATGAGGAAGGAGTCTTGGCATATGCAAAGGCGTGATCCAGCCTCAGGAAACCCCCTGTTCCCGAGCATCTACCCCCAAAACCAGAGTCTGTTTTATGTTCTCACCTACACCTCTGACTTTGCAGGGGGCTCTCCCCCATAACCATTTCTCTCGGAGAAGGAATTAACTTGCAGCTCCAAGTCAATAAAAATTCCTGGGCGTGACAAGAGTGTTTCAACTTACGGACTCCTCTGAAGGTCCTCTAGCTTCCCTGATCAGGTTCGTCCGGCCATATGTGATTGTTTACAGCCTCCCAACCATGAGAGGCACAAGATGCTTTAAAACTTTCTAAATACAGACTCTTTTGAGAAGTTACAAAATTATTAGTATAGTATAGTGGGTTGATTAGAAATTATATTGGTTAAGGGCTTTTTCATTTGTCGTGCCAATAATTACTGCTAATTCCCTGCCCTGAGTGTGACAAGGATGTCTCAGGTCAAACCTCTCTGCTGACAGACTAGCTTGTGTGACAACCTCTCAACCATAAACAGCACAGAGAGTTTGGAGTATAGCATAGGGCTTTTCTCATTGTTGAGTCAATGATTGCCGCCAGGCCTCCATATCCTTAGGCACCTGGGAATATATTAATCAATGTATTTGGAATATATAAAAGGAAATATAGTAGTTTTTGATGTTAGCAATACTAGACTTCTTTGAGTTAATGAATTTTCTCTTTTGTTATAAACCACTGAACTTTTTTATAAATCACTGTGTCCTTGCTATGCAAAAATGTAACTTTATCACTATCTTAAGACTAAATAGATCCTAGGGGGAATACTGGTGAAGGGTTTTCATTTGTTGAGCCAATATTTGCTGCTAAATTTCCATATTCCTTGCCCTTATAATGAACGTAACTAGCATATAGGAGAAATAAGTATTAACCTTTAAGATTAATCATGTTAACCTTAGGTTAAGTAAATTCCTTTCCTAGTTGTAACTCACTACGTCCTCGCCCTACAGGAATGCAACTTTACTTGGAGGGTGGTGCCTGATTTAAGAAAAAATCACCCCTGGAAAAATAAGTTTTCTGGTTAACTGACTGGTATCAGAAAGGGCCATAAAATGTCAGCAGGCCTCATTGCCAGAAGATGATGTAAAACCCATAAGAACTTTGTATAATTTTATATGAAGCACCTGATTGTGACAAGGGTCAGGTCTGCTGACCCCCGCATGACTCTGTACTCATCTCTATGTATAACAAAAGGTATATAAACAAACCTGAAAAATAAAGAAATCTGGAAAGATTGATTCCCCTGTGTCGTTTCTTTCATGCTCCTCGTTTTCCTGGCTGAATTCTCATCTGGTACGAGCGTACGCATCAAGCCTATGAACCGCCGGGGCTTCTAAGATCGGACCGGGGAGGCCTCAATGCCTCCTCTCCTTCGGGAGAATGGAAAGACGCCTGTGGCCTACATAGGTGGTGATTGGTATTCCATGTACACCAAGTTATTCAGTCTGTTTTTCTCCACTAATATTTCCTACTACACTATCCGTTTCTAATCTCTCTATATATCTGTAATTAAGTTTTTTCCTAGGATGCCGACTCAGTCCCCACCTTCGAATCACCCTGGATCCACCGGGGCTGGACCCTGGCACCGAGGAGAGGCATGCTGCCTTCCATGACAGAATTTTAACTACAAGATTAGAGAAGTGAGAATCCCTGCTCTGTTGTAGCTATGGGTCAGGATCCAGTCCAACTACACCACCTCACATGCATTGGCTGAGAGGTCACCAGCCCCTCTTCTGGTGTAATGAGAAATCCAGGATTTAAGGCTTGCATTCTAAGCTCTATGGTGTGGTGAACCAGTGGTCTGATGTGCCATCTCAATATTCTCCTTCAATTAATTGCCTAAAGGATTTGGCTATAGTTGGTTTCCATGGAGCTCTGTTGGAAGCCAGCATCTCTGAGTAGAGAAGATGGACAAATTAACCCTTACCTAACTTAAAAATTGTTTTCATCTTTTATGAGATACACTTACCCATGGCTAACAGTGAGTGCATTTGTTTTCATAATCTATGATCTGAAAAGTAAAATCGCTTGAAAGTGTTTTACTAAGCCATCTAGATCTTCATTTTTCATAGTTAATATTTTTATATCTGTCTTTACAAGACTCAGCCATCCATTTGTCAGGTGAGGTTTGTTGTCTTCAGTTACTTGCTTTGGAATGCCAGCACCTATCCCTCTGAGGGTTGTCAGATCACTAATAAGTGACATGTACCCTTTTCAGCAGAGCGCTTCAGTCACTTATCACGATGCGTGGCTCTTCCTCTGGGGTCTGGATTGAAACATGTCTTCTGTTTGGTTATGCCTGAGAGATGTTTCCAGTTTCTTGAGTAGGGCTCTATTATTTACTTAGAATGATGTTTTTCACCCCTAGCTGCATATTTAAATCACCTGAGAACTATAAAACTAACAATGTCCCATTATAGACCAATTAAAAGAGAATGTCTGCAGTTGGTGATTAGTGTTGCTTTACAACTTTTCAGGTGAATTCTACTGGGTGCCGGAGTTGAGAGTTATTGCAGAGTGCTCCATACTCTTGCCTGGAAAATCCCATGGATCGAGGAGTCTGGAAGGCTGCAGTCCATGGGGTTGTGAAGAGTCGGACACGACTGAAGTGACTTGGCAGCAGCAGCAGAGTGCTCCTCTCACACTAAGATAAAATAGTACCACACTTTGAGCAGCAAGATAAAGTTCTTGGTTCCCTCTTAATGGTTTGAACCTCACATTGAAACAGTGAGGTTCAAACTGTTTTCTAATTTATCACCTTTATTAATCAGTATTCATCAAGTACAAATGTATGGACACAATTTTTCTGTTAAATAACAATGGTCCCTCATGTGCTGCAACTTTGGGCTTCCTGTTTTTGTATCATCTGAACGTTAGAGCCGAAAAGAACCTTAGAGAAGATCTAGCCTGGTAGTTTCAGAAGTGTTTCCACAGCTGGGAGTCCTGAGAGAAACCCTTAGAAGTGTGGAGGAAGAGGGGGGTGGGTGCAGAGGAGGCTGAAAGCCTTGTATCCATTCCAATGAGGAAATTTCACATTTTTGGTTTGCTTTATCCTTCAATGTGTTATTTCAGTTGAAAGATTTTTCAATTGAAAAAATAGAAGGAAAGCCACTCATTTTGTCATTTGAAAGATGAAAAACCTGAGGCACAGATGGTAAGCTATGTACGTAAGTTCATTAAACATTCAATAACAAATTCATGAAGTTTCTGAGAATGAAAAAAAATCACTTGTGTTTCCACAGCTGGGAGTCCTGAGAGAAACCCTTAGAAGTGTGGAGGAAGAGGGGGGTGGGTGCAGAGGAGGCTGAAAGCCTTGTATCCATTCCAATGAGGAAATTTCACATTTTTGGTTTGCTTTATCCTTCAATGTGTTATTTCAGTTGAAAGATTTTTCAATTGAAAAAATAGAAGGAAAGCCACTCATTTTGTCATTTGAAAGATGAAAAACCTGAGGCACAGATGGTAAGCTATGTACGTAAGTTCATTAAACATTCAATAACAAATTCATGAAGTTTCTGAGAATGAAAAAAAATCACTTGCAACACTAAGTTAAACCACCTGGTAACTTTACGGTGTGAAATGGGATAAAACTATCTCATGGTAATTTTGCTGTTAATGTCTATTAATATTGCATGTCACATCAGTGTTTATGCATAGGTGAGTCATCAAATACACAATGGAAGAAAGTCACAATAAAACCTGTGTGGCGCCAAGCACAAAACAGATAATGCAATCAAGTCAGGGATTAAAAAGACTAAATTATATACAAATACCC
Source organism: Madoqua kirkii (assembly GCA_006408675.1). Taxonomy (NCBI): domain Eukaryota; kingdom Metazoa; phylum Chordata; class Mammalia; order Artiodactyla; family Bovidae; genus Madoqua; species Madoqua kirkii. Next base: position 7,959 of record SJYC01113027.1, read on the forward strand.
AACAGCTCAGCTAATGAACACAAAACAGAGCACATATTGTCATTCCTCCCTTTTATTTCTCCCAGCTGCTCTAAGTACTTATAGACTCGTATAGTAATTAGATGTTACTGCAATAGTATTTTTCTTATTTTTTTTGTTGTTGATCTTGATTCTCTTCTTTTTGAAGAGGAGGAAAAAAATAAGAGATAGACCTGCACAATAGGGGCAAAGAGATGGCCTTGTCATTTTTCTGTATCTGCCCCTCTAGTGGTGGAGAACACCATGCGGTATGGTCACTGAGCATCACCCAGAAAAGCCATACTTAAGTATAAACAATGGAAGCTTACAACAGTATTAACAGAGGAAGATTTGATATAGCTCCTCCTTGATGCCAGTGATAGCCTTTGCTTATATTCATGTTTAGAGAAAAGGGGAAGCAAGGACTATCTTCTAACACCTAGTATAATTCATTTGAAACCATGGTTTCAAAAGACATATGTCAGAAATCGACATATCCTATTAATTTTATGCAAAGTTTTTGACCTGCTGCTATAATGTCTTCCACAGTGGTGGCTGCACCATTTCACTTTTTGTGTGGTGGTCAAGGGTCACAGTTCAAGGGTCAGAACTCATAGATCAAGGGCCTCTAGTTCCTGCCCTTTCAGACTCCAGGATACCTGTCCCACTCCTGGACTTGTAAAATGCTTTGCTGAAACACTTTGCAGAGTTCAGAGTTTAGTATCTGCTTGCAGTAAACCTTTCTCTGCTCCAAATTCCAATGTTTGGGGTTCATTTAGTCTCACTGTGCATTGGGCACATGAACTTGTGTTCACTAACCAAAATAGTTTGCTTCGCAGGGGGTCAAAATCAGAGATCGAAAGGCCAGTGATAAAATGTGCTGGGTCAAGGGTCAAGGATCACAGGTTGAAGTCATAGGTCAAAACGTCGGGGGTCATACATCAAGAGTCACAGGACAACAGTCAGATATCATAGGTCATCATAGGTTGATATATCTGTGCATCATATGGTGCTAGTGGTAAAGAATCCGGCTGCCAGGGCAGGAGACTTAAGAGATGTGGGTTCAGTCCCTGGGTTGGGATTACGCCCTGAAAGAGGGCATGGTGACCAACTCCAGTATTCTTGCCAGGAGAATCCCATGGAAAGAGGAACCTGGAGGGCTACAGTCCATGTGGTCACAAAGAGTCAGACGCAACTGAAGCGACTTAGTGCACATGCCGCATTTAAAGTTTTAACAGTAAGTTCTTGAAAACCTGACCATTGTCAAAATCAAAAGTATATCTCCAGTACTGAGACTCAATAGGCTGTGTGACTGATTGTAGAAAGAAATATTTATATGGAGGCTATGGGTGGAAAATGAGACACTTCTCAACTGTCGCTTGTAGTTGAACCAGCAGTAGTTTGTCCATGGGCCATGCAGGCACAGACCTGGCAACGTCGCCATCAGTCCTGACGGGTTTTCCTTGCAGCCAGTAGCTGTGGCTGTTAGTTACTCCTTTTCACGGATGATTTGGTCTCCCACACAGCCTTCTCCAGGAAGTATGCTTGGGTCTCCCAGGAGAATTGCAGCTGAGGAGAGTGACCAATGGTGGGAGCCAGCTTTGAAGGAAATGGGGCAGCAGATCGACTGGGGTGGCAGGATAGGTGGAGGACGTTAAGGATTGGAAATCATCTTCCTGGGTGTCTCTAGGACAGCTCCACTGGGAACACCACAGTAAGGGGCTCAGGAGGTCAAGCATATCCAGTGATATGGGAAGGGAGGCACCTGCTTATCCCTACCATCTTCACAAAAGTCTGCTTTGCTTATAGATGGTGTAGGGTGGGAAGTGGGAGGGGGCTTCAGCATTAGGAGATCAGGTACACCTGTGGCTGATTCATGTCACTGTATGGCAAAACCAATACAGTATTGTAAAGTGGAATAAAGTATTTTTAAAAAATAAAAAAAAAAGAATCACAGGAAAAAATAAAAAAATAAAAATAGTGCAAAAAATAAAAAATAAAAAAATAAAATTTTCAAAAATAAAATGTAGAAAAAAGCAAAACAAACAAACAAAATCTGGGCAGGTGACTTTATCTTCAGGTCTCTTCCAGAGCCCTCAAGGTTAGACCCTGTTAGGCTTTACTGGTGAGGGAAACACTGCCACCTGTGGGACACTTTGAGAATGTCAGCAGGCCCTGCTCTTGTCTATTAGTTGGTCATGTCTGGCTCCTTGTGACCCAGTGGTCTGTAGCTTGCCAGACTCCTCTGCCCATGTGATTCTCCAGGCAAGAATACTGGGGTGGGTTGTCATGCCCTCTCCAGGGGATCTTCCCCACCCAGGGATTGAGCCCAGGTCTCCTGCACTGCAAACAGATTCTTTACCATCTGAGCTACCAGGGAAGCCCCTACCTTTCAGACCAAGCGCCAAACTTTACTGGTGGCAATGTGGGCAACTCAGCCACCAGAGTAGGGGTGCACAGGACCCACCTTGGCTGCCTTTTCCAATTGCTCCAGGGAGGAATTACTCAGCTGGTCAGAATATAGAGATAATTAGTTAGACATTGTTTTTAACCTTTAAAAGGACTGTGTGTGTGTTAAATTGCTTCAGTTGCATCTGACTCTTTGTGAGCCCATGGACTGGGGCCTGCCAGGCTCTTCTGTTCATGAAATTCTCCAGGCAAGAATATTGAAGTGGGTTGCCATTTCTTTCTCCAGGGGATTTTCCCAACCCAGGGATCAAACCCAGGTCTCCTGCCTTGCAGGAAGATTCCTTACCATCTGAGCCACTTGGGACAAAATTCAAATATTTGCCTCCTGAAATGATCTCTTTGGCCTTACTTATGTTATCTCCATAGAAGTGATAACAATCAAATAGCATTGGCATAGATGAGAAAAACTCTCCTTTTTTCTAGTTTCACCCTTACCAGCTATGGCACATGAAAAGTGAAAGTGTTAGTTGCTCTGTTGTGTCCAAATATTTCAACTCCATGGACTGTAACATGCCAGGCTCCTCTGTCCATGGAATTCTCTAGTCAAGAATACTGGAGTGGGTTGCTATTTCCTTCTCCAGGGGATCTTTCCAATCCAGGGATCAAACCTGGGTCTCCTGTATTGCCAGCAGATTCTTTACCATCTGCGCAACCAGGGATAAATATACTGAAACAAAACAAAACAAAGAATAGGAAGGCTGTCTGAGGGAAACGCCCTCCGTCTTGGGATAGGACTGGGGAGTAGGGCAGGGAGTGTGAGGTGAGAAGAGCTTCTGTGGGAAACTTTCTAGACAGTTGTAATCTAGGGCTGAGTGAGAACTGGTGTATCCATCTTCTATAGTCCATGATGTATAACATCCTATGGAATTCCACCAAGTTCATGTTTCTTTCAACAATCTGCAAAACTTTACAAAACAGAAACAGATTCACAGGCCTAGAGAATGAATTTATGGTTACCATAAATAGTAGAGAATTGGGGATGGACATGTACACACTGCTGCAGTTAAAATGGATGACCAACAAGTACCTAGTGTCCAGCACATGGAACTCTGCTCAATGTTATCTGGCAGCCCAGATAGGAGGGGGGTTTCTGGGGAGGGGGAAGATACATGTATGTGTATGGCTGAGTCGCCCTGCTGTCCACCTGAAATTATCACAACATTGTCAATCTGCTTTACTCCAATACAAAACAGAAAGTTTAAAAAAAATCTGATTTTATGTTTAAATTTGTAGGGTGTAAAGTCTCTTATTTCAACACATTTAAAACTGAAATTTAAATATTTTAGTTTATATTTCTGTTTCAGCAGTGTATACATAATGCAACTGTCGTTTAGCTTGCAGGCAAATGCTTCTGTATTTGGAGGTAGGAGAGGATATGAAGTACGATGGGTGGGTTGCCAGGACCTATAAACCTTTCTTTTTCAGGAAAAATATTTGTCACTTCTCTGCAGTCTTCCTCTCTGTATGTTCTGTATTCTTTTGTGGTTCATCCATCAATGTGAGTCTGTTTACCATCTTCTATATATTTACAAAAATACTTTATGTGCTAACTACCACTTCCTGTCCTCATAATATTGTACATTCATTTACTTCTGCAAAATATATTTTGGATTAAAATTTTCAATGTTATTATGAGATACAAGGAAGATCATCAGATTTATTCCTTCAAATACTTTAAACACAATATATTTTCAATTTTTAAAATGTATTATACATCCTTGTTTCATCTTCTATGTTACTTTGGCTTCTCAAGCATGAGTGTTAAACAATAAAAAGCTAATTGCAAAATTATTTAGTGGTTAAATAATCCAGGGTTTACTCCACTGAAGTGGATGGGGGAATGCTGCAGACATAAGGCTATAAAACTGTAAGACATTATTATTCATGTGGTTTGTTAGATTCTCATGGATAAAAGTTAAAATCCAGGGCTTGAATAGAAGTTCAACAAGTATCAGTTGACATACGTCACTCTTCATTTTAAATGTTGGAGTAGATCTGATCAAGCGGCAACCCAATTACTTCATTCTTCTCTTTATCTATAATCTTTCTTAGGACGTAGTTTGCAAATTGCTCACCTTCATCAGAAAGCTCCCAGCAAAACACTCTCCTTTGTTGTCCTGTTTTTCTTGTATATGCCTTGCAGTGGGTTCCAATGACAGCCAACAATGGCCAGCCAAGCAACTTTGACCTGATCACCTTGAGCACGTGATTTCAAGTTTCATCACATCCATTGGCTTTCCCTGCTGGCACAGATAGGAAAGAGCCCGCCTGCATTATTCCAGTATTCTTGCCTGGGGAATCCCATGGACAGAAGAGCCTGGTGGGCTAAAGTCCATGGGGACCCAAAGAGTTGGACATGACAGAGTGACTAACACTTTCACATTTTTCATTTTTTTTCATATCCATCAGTTGTTTTTCTTATGTGAAATCAGAGTGCTTATAACCACCTGTGGTTCTATGACATTTATTTAACCTAACCTTAGGAAAATTAAAATTTTCATTCTATAGGAAATCTAATTCTTGTTCTCCATCTTTCAAAGCAATGAATATTAGGATACTGAAGAAAACATCCCAGAGAGGACAGGCACAGAGAAGTTTGCATTTCTCTGATTTTATCAGATTCTGTTCTGAAATTAGCTGTTAGGAATAATTTAATTCAATATGAAAAGTGTGTGTGTGTGTGTATGTGTGTGTGAGAGAAAGAGAGAGAGAGAGAGAGAGAGAGGTGTTGGTAGAAAGGATTGCTGTTTAGTCACTAGGTCGTGTCCAACTCTTTGCAACCTCATGGACTGTAGACTCCTCTGTCAATGGGATTCTCCAGGCAAGAATACTGGAGTAGGTTGCCATTTTCTTCTCCAGGGGATCTTGCTGGATCAAACCCACATGGGAGGTGGGTTCTTTACCACTGAACAACCAGGGATGTCAATGTTGTTAGAAAGACTAGTTGCTTTTAATCAGAATGCTAGCAATCTGGGGAAGTGAAAAAAAAAATGTCCTATGAAGATTCTGCTTGGCCATGAAGCCTTTTAAAGAGAGACACAAGTGAGTAATCTCAGTTAATCATTGAGACAAGGTCAGAGTAGTAACCTCCCCTACTGTGTGCAGGCTTGTGGGCAGGCTTGTCGATGTCTTGTCATTTTTCTTTCAGTTCAGTTCAGTTCAGTCGCTCAGTCGTGTCCAACCATTTGCGACCCCATGAATCGCAGCACGCCAGGCCTCCCTCTCCATCACCAACTCCAGGAGTTCACTCAGACTCACGTCCATCGATTTGGTGATGCCATCCAGCCATCTCATACTCTGTTGTCCCCTTCTCCTCCTGCCCCCAATCCCTCCCAGTATCAGAGTCTTTTCCAATAAGTCAACTCTTCGCATGAGGTGGCCAAAGTACTGGACTTTCAGCTTTAGCATCATTCCTTCCAAAGAAATCCCAGGGCTGATCTCCTTCAGAATGGATTGGTTTAGATATTACTGAAAGGCAGGCTAGGGAAGAGATCTATCATCTGTTAATTACTTATCATTTCTTTTTCTTTGATCAGAAGAAGCAACAGGTTAGGCAAGATACTGGGTGATCAAAAGATCTGAAATGTATGCTAGAGCTAGATGAGTACAGCACAGGTCGGAGGGCGGGGTGTGGCGAGTGTTTAAGGTTAGTGACAATGCAGAAAAGTGCCTCCTGCAGAAAGCTCTTTCCTGCCAAAACCTAACATAATAACAGCAGGAGCCTGGTGGCTCAGTGGTAAAGAATCCGCTTGCCAATGCAGGAGACATGGGTTCAATCCCTGGGTCGGGACTATCCCCTGGAGGAGGAAATGGCAACCCACACCAGTAGTCTTGCCTGGGAAATCCCATAGACAAGGAGCCTGGTGGGCTATAGTCTTAGGGATTACAGAAGAGTTGGACAGAATTAGAAACTAAACGACAACAAATAACAATACCAAATGCCCCTGCTTTCCTAACAAGGCCACATGGGGTTCTATGGAAGTGTATCTCTTTCCTTTTTAACCTAATGCGTAATGTCTTCCGGGCTTCCCTGGTAGCTCGACTGGTAAAGAATCTGCCTGTGATGTAGGAGATCCTAGTTGGATTCCTGCGTTGGGAAGATCCCCTGGAGAAAGGATAGGCTACCCACTCCAGAATTCTTGAACTTCCCTGGGGGCTCAGATGGTAAAGAATCCACCTGCAATTAGGAGACCTGAGTTCCATCCCTGGGTTGGGAAAATCCCCTGGAGAAGGGAAAGGCTATCCACTTCAGTATTCTTGCCTGGAGAATTTCATGGACAGAGGAGCCTGGCAGGCTACAGTCCATGGGGTTGCAAAGAGTCCGACACGACTGAGCAACTAAGTATAGCATATAATGTCTTCCACAAAAACGAATTCAATTCATTTCTTCCACAAACCACAATATGCCAAAACACATTTGTTACTTTAATCCTCATTGACCAATGGATTTCTTTTATAAATTATTTGCCCTGATCACTCTTTTATGTATTTAAAATAATAAAGCATTTTCTAAAAATATTCCAAACCATGCGGAGAAGATACTCAGATTAGCTTGTCAAAATAACAGTTTAAATATTTTATTTTTTTTCCTCCCACTGCCTATCAGTTTCCAAATATTATTGACTTTTATGTCAGCCTTTGACTATTTCTCTCCATTTTAATAACAGCCCCCCACTAAAACAATTCAGAAAGGCTTTTTCCTGATTTGAGCCTTTGTCCTTTACTGTTACTTTCACTACCTGAAAAAATCTTCATCTTCTAATCACATCATCCACGGCATTCATATCACTCTGTTAACTACCAAATAAATTTCCTTTCATTTGGCACATGAAATTTAAGTCTCAGCAGAAATATTTGAGTTCCTGATCTCCAGCAGGAGAAAGGTCTCAGAAAGGACGATGGGAATATGTTGTAAGTAATGCAGAAGATAAATTCCTTGGTAGTAATGATTCAAAAGCTAAGTGAAGAAAGTGTTTTCAGAAGGAAGGAAGGAATGATCAGTTGGCAAAAGTGCTGACAAGTGGTCTGGTATAATAAGACCTGATCATAGCCTTATCATGGCCACTGGATAGCACCATGGCAGTCAATGTTACCTTGACCAGAGCATTTTTGGTGGAGTGGAAGAGATAAGAGATTGATTGAAGTGGTCTCCATGGAGAATCACTAAAAATAGTACTTTGTTGTTGATCAGAGACTAAGTCATGTCTGACTCTTAGCGACCCCATGGACTGCAGCCCATCAGGCTTCCCTGTCTGTCACTATCTCCTGGAGTTTGCTCAAAGTCATGTCCATTGAGTTGGTCATACTAACTATCTCATTCTCTGTTGCCCACTTCTTCTCTTGCCTTCACTCTTTCCCAGCATAGGGGTCTTTTCCAATGAGTCAGTTTTCCTCATCTGGTGGCCAAAGTATTGCAGTTGGCAACTTCATGGATCACAGCCTTGTTGTGGTGAAGGGGCTTGCATAACTTGATAAAGCTATGAGCCACGCTGTGCAGGAGCATCCAAGACAGACGGGTCATGGTGGAGAGTTCTGACAAAACATGGTCCACTGGAGAAAGGAATGGCAAGCCATTCCAGCATTCTTGGTGTGAGAATCCCACGAACAGTATGAAAAGACAAAGAAAGTAAATGTTGACTTTAAAAATATGACTTGTGAATTTTGCTGTAAAGTGAAGCAGAAGGACTAGGAAAACGATGAGGACTCAGGAGAACATTTTCGTGTTTGATTTTACAATTGCAGATGCTACAGTATTTTCTTATTAAATTTTATTTATTTTTTTAAATTTTTGGCTGTACTAGGTGTTCACTGCTGCCCAGGCTTTTTCTCTAGTTGCAGAGAGAGGGGGCTATTCTCTAGTTGTGGGGCTCCGGCTTCTCATTGCAGCGGCTTCTCTTGCTGCAAGGCACAGACTCCAGGGTGCATAGGCTTCAGCAGTCCAGGCACATGGGCTTAATAGTTGCAGCTTCCAGGCTCTAGAGCACAGGGTCAATAGCTGGGGTGCACAGGCTCAGTTGCTCTGCTACATGTGGAGTCTTCCTGAACCAAGGATCAAACCGGTGTCTCCTGCATTGCCAGGCAGATTCTTTATCACTGAGCTTCCAGGGAAGCCCACTACAGTATTTTTGATTCTCAAGACATGATCCAGTAAAGAATGAGACAGGGAATTTATGACGCATAATCATGGGAGGAAAGCTCTTGAATAAGCGAGAAGGATGCATAAGTAGAAAGTTTGCCGCTAGATAGGGGAGCAGTAAATAGTAAAACTGGTAAATTATGTGATTATTGCAGATGGAATATATTTTCTGACCCACTCAGTTTTGCCTATATAATGAAAATCTAGACTAGTCTTTGCATTTTTTTAATATTTAAAAAACACTATCATTTTCCTTAAACATTTTTTGTTTGTTTGTTAAAGTAACCACATGATGAGCAAAAATACAGGGGCGTGAAAGGGTTCGAGATTGTTCAGAGAAAGTTTACAGTCTTTGGGGCAGGACTTATCTGGCATAAGGGCTTCCCTGGTGGCTCAGGAGTAAAGAATCTGCCTGCCAGTGCAGGAGACATGGATTTGATCCCTAGCTCAGGAAGATCCCCTGGAGAAAAAGTAAAGTGCTCGTCATTCAGTTGTGTCTGACTTTTTGGGACCCCATGAAGTATAGCCTGCCAGGCTCCTCTGTCCATGGAATTTTCTGGGCAAGAATACTGGAGTGGCTTCTCTACGGGATTTTTCTGACCCAGGGATCAAACCCAGGTCTCCTGTATTGCAGGCAGATTCTTTAACTCTGAGCCATCAGGGAAGCCCATATCCCCTGGAGAAATAGCAACTCACTCCAAAATTCTTGCTTGGAAAACCCCATGAACAGAGGAGCCTGGCAGACTAGACTCAGCAACTAAACAACAACAATATTTATTCTATTTACCTCCTAAAGCTCATGAACTGCACCTTGACAGTGGATGCAATCCATTCAGTCCAACTCATTTGAACCTACAAAGCATCATTTTCTTTAAAGAACTGATATTTCGTAAATAGAAAAATGTAACACTTCTTTGAAAGTTATGAGTTGATAAATGTGGCTGATTTTAAGTACTTAAGATGGAAAAGCATTTACTTATTTTGAGTAAGTCTACTTAAGGCTTTTCAGTATTGATAAACTTGAATTATCTTTTCACTATTATCTTAGGTCTCTGGGCTTAAGTTGTTACAGCCTTACACACATACAAAATCAAATATCTTGAAATTATTTGCCACTTAATCCCATCACTCCATGAGAAATAGATGGAGAAACAGTGGAAACAGTGTCAGACTTTATTTTTGGAATCAAGATTGCCGGGAGAAATATCAATAACCTCAGATATGCAGATGACACCACCCTTATGGCAGAAAGTGAAGAGGAACTAAATAGCCTCTGGATGCAAGTGAAAGAGGAGAGTGAGAAAGTTGGCTTAAAGCTCAACATTCAGAAAATGAAGATCATGGCATCCAGTCCCATCACTTCATGGGAAATAAATGGGGAACAGTGGAAACAGTGTCATACTTTATTTTGGGGGGCTCCAAAATCACTGCAGATGGTGATTGCAGCCATGAAATTAAAAGACGCTTACTCCTTGGAAGAAAAGTTATGACCAACCTAGATAGCATATTCCAAAGCAGAGATATTACTTTGCCGACTAAGGTCCATCTAGTCAAGGCTATGGTTTTTCCTGTGGTCATGTATGGATGTGAGAGCTGGACTGTGAAGAAAGCTGAGTTCCAAAGCATTGATGCTTTTGAACTGTGGTGTTGGAGAAGACTCTTGAGAGTACCTTGGACTGCAAGGAGATCCAACCAGTCCATTCTGAAGGAGATCAGCCCTGGGATATCTTTGGAAGGAATGATGCTGAAGCTGAGACTCCAGTACCTTGGCCACCTCATGCGAAGAGTTGACTCATTGGAAAAGACTCTGATGCTGGGAGGGATTAGGAGCAGGAGGAGAAGGGGATGACCAAGGATGAGATGGCTGGATAGCATCACGGACTCGATGGACGTGAGTTTGAGTGAACTCCAGGAGTTGGTGAAGGACAGGGAGGCCTGGTGTACCATGATTCATGGGGTTGCAGAGTCAGACACAACTGAGCCACTGAACTGAACTGATTTAGTAGGCTCCTCATGTGTTTTTTATAGTATAAGTTGCATGTAATTTTATTACTTGTATTGTTACATGCCTTTATCCTCCCTTTCAGTTTTCTTTTAAATATTTTTTATAAATAAGACTATTACTGGTATTGATTACTTGAATGTGTGAAAGAAACTTCACCTTTTACATTCCATATTACAATGGATGAGAGAATATAATTCAAATAGATCTGAAACTTGATTTTTCCTTTCTTCACTGGGTGAGTATTGACTTTTTTATTCTTTCTTAAGCCATTTGGATTCATCTGGTGTTGGTCTACTTCACAGATCTGAGGCATCCCTTATAAAAATGCCTGTCCTGATATCGACCAACTGTATAGATAAATGTCAAGTTCATACACCTAAGGAGAAGAAGATGGTTTCTAACAACCTTTCCATCTGTCTTCACTGGGGACAGAATATGTTGTCATTTAAATGTTAGGTGGTACATATATTATTGCCTCAGAAATGCAGAAACATAAACTTCTGTTTCTTGAGGCACCTATAACACAAACATTAGTCAAAAGCAAAGCATTAAGGACCACGAAAAAAGATGTCTGCTTGCCACTATTGTTTAAAAATGAGAAATTTCAAGGCACGAAGAACGGAAGCTACTGAGGCACTGGCTGAATGAAATCTGAAAAGAGCAAGCAAATGACACACTCTTTAAAAATGCAAGTATATCTGCTCCTTCAGCCTTCCAAGTTGATCTTACAACACTTGATCTAGTGATTGCCTCAAAGCCCTACCTGCTGATCAACATGAATTTCTTGACAAACAAAACTTCCATATATATAAAATATATTTTTATGAAATGATTATATATTAGAAATTGTAGGCCTTGCTATAATGATGAAACAAAACATTGATTATGTTTACATCATTAAAAAATGAGGTGTGCATAAATAAAAAGGTAATTTGATGGAGAAAGTAATTTGAAAGCACATGTATACTGAGTTAGTACATAACAGATAAGATATTATAGAACTGAAGTCATACTGTACCAAAGTAATCTGAATGTATTCTAGATGTATTCCTGGCTAATTTTGCTATTACAGTAAGACATTTAGCACTATAACACTAAATTTACTGTTAAGTACCCCTTTAATTTTAAATTCAACAACACCAACAAGAAAATATTATGTATTATTTGGGCCACCAACTAAAAATAAACATTTCACTAACCTCCAGGAATTTACAGGAATTTTTCTCCTTAAAAAGAAGAGAAGCCAGATAAATACAAAACAAACCATAGTATAAATGATCCTTAAAGCAAACCATAAGGCCTGAGAAGAGGACAGCATCAAGACATGAAGGAATTCTGGTAGAGGTCATATGGTAGATACTGCTGGCTTGGAGCTAACTGGTAAACTTCCTTTGGGAAATCAGTGCATGTGGATGGATGGGCCTTCACCCCTAAGCGCGTGACTCAGATGCAGCCAATCAGAACAGCTAATTACCTAGACGTTACCAGTTGATTCAGAGGTGGGCAGGTGACCCAAGCTGGCCACCTCAAAGTGAATTCTACTACTTGTGTGGAAGCCATTACAACAAATGCTGTCTTTTTCAATCGACTTGAACCTGAGGAGAGCTCTGACAAGCGACTTGCCACCACGTGTCATCTGAGAAGAATTAGTAGTCTGTGGCTGTCATAACAAACTACCACAAATTTGGTCTCTTAAAACAACAAAAATGTATTTTCTCACAGTTCTGGAAGGCAGAAGTATGAAGTTCAAAACTGAAGCATCCTCCAGGCCATGCTCCTTCTGAAGACTCCAGGAAAGACCCTTCTCTGCCTCTTCCTAGCTTCTGGTAGTTGCCAGCAATCCTTGGTGCTCCTTGGCATGTAGACACGTGACTACCATCTCAGTCTCCATCTTCACGTGGGACGTTTCTAGCGTCTCCTCTGTGTCTCTGTCTCCAAATCCCTGCTTCCTCATAAGAACATCAGTCACTGGAAATGGGGCACACCCTAATCAAGTAGAACCTCATTTCACCTCATCATATTCCTGAAGACTCTATTTCCAAATCAGGTTATACTCACAGGCATCAGATGTTAGCACGTCAGCATATCTTCTTAGGGAACGCAAATCAACCCAGAATAGGCCACAGAGGACAAAGTGACCTTCAGGTCATTCATAATGACCTGACTCTGCCTAATTTAGCACTGAAAATATATCCTGTGAATGAAATTAACTATAATCTCATTTAGTAAAGCATAAACTTTATCTATATAATGGTACCAGAAAGTGATACAGCTCTTCTTTCTCTGATAAATGACATTGGCAAAGGGCATCAGAGAAAATATATTAGGTCTATTTTCTGCAGAATAAATGAAATCGTGGCTTTTTTTTTTTAATACTTTATTCTATTTTACAGGACTGTATTGGTTTTGCCATACATTGACATGAATCAGCCACAGGTGTACACAATCTCCCCATGCTGAAGCCCCCTCCCACTTCCCTTCCCCACCCCCCCATCTCCCCAGATCATCCTGTACACCAGCCCCAAGCATCCTGTATCCTGTATTGAACATAGACTGGCGCTTCATTTCTTATATGAAATCATGGCATTTTAATTTCAAATAATTTATTAAACTCAAGGAAGACTCATAAGAAAAGAATGTTGGATAATATCACTAAATAGCCAACTAAGTTCAAAACTATTTAGAAACAAAAATGAACCAAACAAGCTGAGTCATTTCAGATAGTCAACTTACTAGTCACAAATATTTTCAATGGCATAGCTACATATGAGTGATGTCTTATTCATCAAGGAATGTCTTCTGGAACTAACACTGAATATAGTCAGAAGACCCATGTTTTAGTACAGGATCCAGCCAGCTCTGTAACTTTGGGAATGACTATTAATTGCTCTGGGTTTCTTTTCTCAGTAAAATGAGGAGTTGATGATCAAGATAATCTCAAAAGTCTCTTTCTCCTCAAAAATATTTGCATAAAATTATATTTTTTAATATTGTCATTTTATTTACATAGCCTGTACTTCAGAGATCAATAAAAGAGATTAATTATAGTTAAGTTCCAGTGTGCCTGATGGTATATTTTACCATGTGAAGATAAAAAGCATGAGGAAGAAATTCCCTGGCACTCCAGTGGTTAGAATTCTGGTTAGAATTCAGTCCCTGGTCATGGAACTAAGATCCTACAAACCACACAGCATGGCAGAAAAAAATGTATAAGAGAATTTTATGGTCACAAAATGGCTGCTACAGCTCCAGACATCACATCTTCACAAATCAATGTCCAAAGCAGGAAGGATAGGAAAGGTAGAGAGTCTCCTTACATATCTTTGTAATAAGAGGTAAACCTTTCTCAGAAGTCTCCAAGGAAACTTCTCCTCTGTTTCCATTAGCCAGGACTGATTCACAGGCCCACCCCATAACAACAAAGGAGGAAGGGAAAACTAGTATTTAGCATTTTCTGCCTCTACCATGACAGATAGCAAGGAAGAAAGGGGAGAGAAAATTGTATATTAGGCAACAAATAGGGCCAGTCAGAGGCCCCCTAGAAAGTGACTTTAGAACCTTTGTAACAGATTCTGACAGCCTCCTAGCAAGAGACAGAGCAAAGTCTTCAGTGGATTCGGTGAGAGAGAAGAATTTCAGAGATATCAGTTTTGTCAGTCACAACAACTTTGGCATGGCCACTTATTAGCTTTATGACCTTGGATTCGTTACTTAGTATCCTTACAGGGCTCAGTTTCCTCATCTATAAAATAGGTATAATACTTACTTCAGAGGTATATCCTGAGGATTAAGTGAAAGAATACATGTAAAATGCCTAAACAGCGCCTGAAATACAGAAGATCTGCAATAAATGTTAGTTTCCCCTCTACTCCTCTTTCTTAGAAAGCCCTTAACATAATTAATTTATATTAATTACATATACTCTGCTGTCTCACTTTCTCTTCATTTCCTAATGACATACTGAATGACAAGGAGCTATGGGCAAACAACCCTTAAAATGGCCTGGCAGAGTATATACCATGATTCCTCACTCCACTCTCTCAGGAATAAACTGAAAAGGCCTTTCCCTGATGAGATTCCTGAAGGAAAGGCATCTAACAACATGGTCACTTTCAACCCATGAGTACTGCTTTTAATATTCTGTGTGATATAAAGTATGCATAAAGGACTTCAACTGCATCTCAATGTTCAGTTCAGTTCAGGTGCTCAGTTGTGTCTGACTCTTTGTGACCCCATGGACTGCAGCACGCCAGGCCTCCCTGTTAATCACTGATTCCCAGAGTTTACTCAAACTCATGTCCATTGAGTCAGTGATACCATCCAACCATCTCATCCTCTGTCGCTCCCTTCACCTCTATCTTTCAATCATTCCCAGCATCAGAGTTTTTTTGAAATGAGTCAGCTCTTTGCATCAGGTGGCCAAAGTATTGGAGTTTAAGCTTCAACATCAGTCCTTCCAATGAACATTCAGGACTGATTTCCTTTAAGGTGGACTGGTTGGAACTCCTTGCAGTCCAAGGGACTCTCAAAGAGTCTTCTCCAACACCATAATTCAAAGGCATGAATTCTTCAGCTCTCAGCTTTCTTTATAGTCCAACTCTTACATCCATACATGACTACTGGAAACACTATAACCTTGACTAGATGGATCTTTGTTAGCAAAGTACTGTCTCTGCTTTTTTATATGCTGTCTACGTTGGTCATAACTTTTCTTCCAAAGAGTAAGCATCTTTTAAATTCATGGCTGCAATCACCATCTGCAGTGGTTTTGGAGCCCCCCAAAATAAAGTCTGCCACTGTTTCCACTGTTTCTCCATCTCTTTGCCATGAAGTTATGGGACTTGGCACCAAACTCTTTGTTTTCTGAATGTTGAGCTTTAAGCCAACTTTTGGACACTCCTTTCACTTTCATCAGGAAAACATCCCAATGTACAATCAATGAAAAGAACTCATCCATGTATGCTCAGTTCAGTTCAGTTCAGTCACTCAGTCATGTTCATCTTTTCGTGATGCCATGAACTGTAGAACACCAGGTCTCCCTGTCCATCACCAACTCCCGGAGTCCACCCAAACCCATGTCCATCGAGTCGGTGATGCCATCCAACCATCATATCCTCTGTCGTCTCCTTCTCCTCCTTGTCCTCAATCTTTCCAGCATCAGGGTCTTTTTAAATGAGTCAGCTCTTCACATCAAGTGGTCAAAGTACTGGAGTTTCAGCTTTAGCATCAGTCCTTCCAGTGAACACTCAGGAATGATTTTCTTTAAGATGGACTGGTTGGATCTCCTTGCAGTCCAAGGTATTCTCAAGAGTCTTCTCCAACACCACAGTTCAAAAGCATCAATTCTTCAGTGCTCAGCTTTCTTCTCAGTCCAACTCTCACATCTATACATGACCACTGGAAAAACCATAGCCTTGACTAGATGGACATTTGTTGCCAAAGTAATGTCTCTGCTTTTTTATATGCTGTCTAGCTTGGTCATAACTTTTCTTCCAAGGAGTAAGTGTCTTTTAATTTCATGGCTGCAATCACCATCTGCAGTGATTTTAGAGCCCAGAAAAATAAAGTCAGCCACTGTTTCCACTGTTTCCCCATCTATTTTCCATGAAATGATGGGACCAGATGCCATGATCTTAGTTTTCTGAATGTTGAGCTTTAACCCAACTTTTGTACTTTCCTCTTTCACTTTCATCAAGAGACTCTTTAGCTCTTCTTCACTTTCTGCCATAAGGGTGGTATCATCTGCATATCTGAGGTTATTGATATTTCTCCTGGCAATCTGATTCCAGCTTGTGCTTCAACCAGCCCAGCGTTCCTCATGATGTACTCTGCATATACAGGTTTCTCAAGAGGCAGGTCAGGTGGTCTGGTATTCCCATCTCTTAAAGAATTTTCCAGTTTACTGTGATCCACAGAATCAAAGGCTTTGGCATAGTCAATAAAGCAGAAATAGATGTTCTTCTGGAATTCTCTTGCTTTTTCCATGATCCAGCAGATGTTTGCAATTTGATCTCTGGTTCCCCTGCCTTTCCTAAATCCAGCTCAAACATCTGGAAGTTCACAGGTTTACACATTGCTGAAGCCTGGTTTGGAGAATTTTTGAGCATTACTTTACTAGCATGTGAGATGAGTACAGTTGTGCGGCAGTCTGAGCATTCTTTGGCATTGCCTTTCTTTGGGATTCGAATGAAAACTGACCTTTTCCAGTCCTGTGGCTATTGCTGAGTTTTCCAAATTTGCTGGCATATTGAGTGCAACACTTTCACAGCATCATCTCTCAGGATTTGAAATAGCTCAACTGGAATTCTATCACCTCCACTTGCTTTGTTCATAGTGATGCTTTCTAAGGCCCACATTGACTTCACATTCCAGAATGTCTGGTTCTAGGTGATTGATCACACCATTGTCATTATCCAGGTTGTGTAGATCTTTTTTGTACAGCTCTTCCGGGTATTCTTGCCACCTCTTCTTAATATCTTCTGCTTCTGTTAGACCATACCATTTCCATCCTTTATCGAGCCCATCTTTCCATGAAATATTCCCTTGGTATCTCTAATTTTCTTCAAGAGATTTCTAGTCTTTCCCATTTCGTTATTTTCCTCTATTTCTTTGCATTGATCACTGAGGAAGGCTTTCTTATCTCTTCTTGCTAATCTTTGAACTCTGCATTCAGATGCTTATATCTTTCCTTTTCTCCTTTGCTTTTCACTTCTTTTCACAGCTATTTGTAAGGCCTCCTCAGACAGCCATTTTGCTTTTTTGCATTTCTTATTCTTGGGTATGGTCTTAATTCCTGTCTCCTGTACAGTGTCATCAACTTCCATCCATAGTTCATCAGGCACTGTTTATCAGATCTGGTCCCTTAAATCTGTTTCTCATTTCCACTGTATAGTCATAAGGGATTTGATTTAGGTCATACCTGAATGGTCTAAGGGTTTTGCCCACTTTCTTCAATTTAAGTCTGAATTTGGCAATAAGGATTCATGAGCTGAGCCATAGTCCGCTGCTGGTCTTGTTTTTGTGACTGAATAGAGTTTCTCCATCTTTGGCTGCAAAGAATATAATCAATCTGATTTCAGTGTCCATCATCTGGTGATGTCCGTGTGTAGAGTCTTCTCTTGTGTTGTTGGAAGAGGGTGTTTGTTATGTCCAGTACATTCTGTTGGCAGAACTCTATTAGCCTTTGCCCTCCTTCATTCCACATTCCAAGGCCAAATTTGCGTGTTACTCTACGTGTTTCTTGACTTCCTACTTTTGCATTCCAGTCCTCTATAATGAAAAGGACATTTTTGGGGGGTGTTAGTTCTAAAAGTCTTGTAGGTCTTTTTAGAACCGTTCAACTTCAGCTTCTTCAGCGTTATTGGTTGGGGCATAGACTTGGATTACTGTGATATTGAATGGTTTGCCTTGGAAATAAACAGAGATCATTCTGTCATTTTTGAGATTGCAAGTACTGCATTCCGGACCCTTTTGTTGACCATGATGGCTACTCCATTTCTTCTAAAGGATTCCTGCCTGCAGTAGTAGATATAATGGTCATCTGAGTTAAATCCACCCATTCCAGTCTATCTTAGTTCACTGATTCCTAGAATATCAGTGTTCATTCTTGCCATCTCCTGTTTGACTACTTCCAATCTGTCTTGATTCATGGACCTAACATTCCAGGTTCCTATGTAATATCGCTCTTTACAGTATCAAACCTTGCTTCTATCACCAGTCCCATCCACAACTAGGTGTTGTTTTTTCTTTGGTTGCATCACTTCATTCTTTCTATAGTTATTTCTCCACTGATCTCCAGTAGCATATTGGGCACCTACTGACCTGGGGAGTTCCTCTTTTTGGGGGTGAGGGTGGGGGGGTGGGGGAGTTGGGTAGCTCCTCTTGGCTGTGCTTCTGCGCTATCACAGCCACCACGTCCAACTCTTTGCGACCCTATGAAGCCTGCCAGACTCCTCAGTTCACAGAATCTTCTAAGCAAGAATCCTGGAACAGGTTGCCATTTCCTTCTCCAGAGGATCTTCCTGACCCCAAGATCAAACCCATGCATCCTGCCCTGGCAGGCAGATTCTTTACCTCTGTGCCACCAGAGAAGCCCCCAAGAACTCATGAGGCAAAGCGATTTGTTTGAGATGCAAACTAAACTAGTCACTTTTGTCACAGAAGACTATTATTTTATTACTTAAAAGGATTATTGACAGGAAAACTGTGGTTATTAAGAACTGGATTTGTCAAACATTTTTTTTAAAGTAAAGGAAATGAGCCTGTTACTTCAAGGACAATGACAAGCAGTATTTGATGCCAATGACAAAATTTGAGCTTTCAAACCAAAATTAGAATTTTGGAAAACATGTCTACCACCATACACTTGATATCTTCCCAAAATTTAATGACTTTACATAATTTTAAAAAATTATATGAGGAAATATATAAACATTTGAAGGATCCATATAACTAAGTATACTAATATTTTTCAAACAAGTAATGCATGACACAAAATCATGGGTATTTTGGGATACAAAAGCATGGGTAAAAGACCCACTCAAAGTTCATGATAGACCAATGGATTTTGTAACAAAATATAAAAAGTTTATTGCTGTGATTTCAGAATCCACATTACAACTAACTTTTAAAATACTACCGCTTGTCAAGTTTCAATGTAGTATCAAAAAATATCCACATTTATCTAAAAAATAAACAATGAATTTACCTATGTGAGGCTGGTATTTCTTCACATGCTTGAAATAAAACATATATCAATAGATCACTAGAGAAGCAGGGGTGATAAGCCAGCTACTTTCTCATAATCAACTGTCAAAAAGACTGCAAAATGTAAAACAGGGCCCCAAATTGCACTAATTTTTTGTTTGGGGAAAATAGATTTTTAAATAAAAATATGCTTTTTGCACTAGCATGCAATGACTTTAGCATCATTTTTTAATGTTTAAATATTTTTTAAACTTCTCAGTTTTGTATAATAATACATTAAACATGAATAGCTATAATCTACATATTCAAAAGCTCTTTCGAGTCCTCAGTAATATTTAAGAGCATAAAAGCCCTCAGACCAAACAGTTTGAGAACCTTTGCTGTACAGTATTTCATTGTGAGCAAGGATTTAATTTTAACAGTAACTTCTGGGAATATCCTCGAGATAGTATATATTTAGCTTAATTTTCTCATCTGGCCTTTCTGCTTGTGGTTTCTTCTGCTCTCCAACCCTTCCTGCACTGGGCCAATCAGATCATCCCCCAGTTAGTCCTTACAGTGGCTGTTACATCAGGTGCGCTTTCTTCCTCCTGGCAGGCACATCCCAGAAAGCTTTACCAAGAATGTGGGACTGTGCTGTGGTTTAAGGATCTGGCCAGAAAGAGGTCAGAGGAGGACAGAGCAAACTAGAGCAATGGACGCACAGGGCTTTTTCTTGGATTATGGATGTGATTTCCTGGGCTTCTCCGTTTAACAGCATCTCCTAACACCAGCTCTAAAACATTCTCCCTGTGGCTCTGTAACACATAACTCCTGTTTTGTTCTCACCAAAATGCTGAACACTACCTGTTTGGTTTTTTTTTTGTTTCTTGATTTTTATTCCTTTGTTTTCATTCTTCCTCACTACCTTCCCCAGAATATGAGCTCTAAAACTGCAGAAACCTTGTATGTCTTGTTTATTGACTGGAACTGTGTCAGGGATGCAGTAGGTACCTAATATATTTTTGTTTAATAGGTTAAACCTCTCCTCTTCATAAATCTGTTTATTCTGCAATTCATAAAAGGCAAATGAAAATTCTAAGATTTAAAATTGTCTTTTAGTTCATGGGATATTAGGCTTTTCCTATCTGACAATGTAAGAAATAAGAGCATAAAGTATCCTACAAAGTTTCCAGGAGCTATATTTTTACTTACAATGTAGCCTTTCCTTTTCTTGGTTCCATTCCATTATTCT
Source organism: Madoqua kirkii (assembly GCA_006408675.1). NCBI lineage: Eukaryota > Metazoa > Chordata > Mammalia > Artiodactyla > Bovidae > Madoqua > Madoqua kirkii. The sequence continues at coordinate 28,506 of SJYC01113027.1, forward strand.
TAGCCATGTCTATATGGATGCTCAATAACTTCACAGCTCCTTGGAAATTTATGACTCATAAATTGATTCCCATCATGTTTCTTATAAATTATTTCTTATTCAAGCTATATACACTTAGCAATTTACATATTCCATGATAAATTATATTCTCCATTCTGTTCCTTAAATGTCTTCAATTCATGTAGATTTTCAGATTTAATCTTCTTGTGTAGAACAGCACACTTCCCAAGACTGGCTTTTTTTTTTCTGTGTGGGTGTAGCAGAGTTTTATGAAAGTAAGAAAAGGGACATAGAAAGCTTCAGACAAGGCATCAGAAGGGGGATGGAGAATGCCCCCTGAGACTGGCTTTTAAGACTTCTGAAGCTAGCAGAAAATACTTTTGTCTATATGTTACCAGCATGCTCTATATGTACCAACATAGAAAGATCCCTAAGGTATGGTATTAAGTATATGTAAAGAACACTTTCCCAGTGACTCAGCACTAAAGGATCCATCTGTAATGCAGGAGATCTGGGTTTGATCCCTGGGCTGGGAAGATCCCCTGGAGGAGGGCATCGCAATCCACTCCAATATTCTTGTCTGGAAACCCCATGGACAGAGGAGCCTGCAGGGCTACAGTTCATAGCGTCACAAAGAGTTAGACACAACTGCAGCGACTTAGCACTCCCCACATATATAAAGCAAGACATAGGACAGTATATATACTTTGCTCTTGTTTGTATTTTCTTTTTAAATAAAAGATATACAGTCCTATAAGTATTTACATGTACACAGAAGGGCTCTGACTTGGAGAAGGAAATGGCAACACACCTCAGTACTCTTGCCTGAAGAATCCCACAGACAGGGGAGCCTGGTGGGCTGACATATATGGGGTCACACAGAGTGGGACACTACTGAAGCAATCAGCAGCAGCAGCGGCAGCAGAATGACTCTGAAGGATTATAGAGGGCTGAAGAAGACAGTTGCTCGGTTGGGAAGACTGGGGGAAAGGGTAGAAGGAGCCTGATTTTCAATATGTTCTCTTTGATATCTTTTGAATTTTGTATACTGTATTACTTATTTAAGGTTTAGAAAATAAATTTCATACATAAGAGTATGTTTATATGCACTAATTAGAGATTAGTAGTGGGATTTAAAAAACATGACCCAACTATATGCTGCCTATAAGAACCTCACTTCAAATATAATATACATAAGATGAAAGTAGAAAGATAGAAAAAATTAATCATACAAACATTATTCAAAAGAAAGCAGGAGCGAGGCTTCCCTGGTGGCTCAGTGGTAAAGAATCTGCCTGCCAAGGCAGAAGACACGGGTTCAGCTCCGGGTCTGGGAAGATCTCACTTGCCACAGAGCAGCTAAGCCCTGCGCCACAACTGCTGAGCCTCTGCTCTGGAGCCCGGGAAGAGCCACTGCTGAGCCCCCTGCCGAGAGCCGCCTCTGCCACCCACGGGAAGCACACACACTGAGGCGGACAGCCGCCCCTCCCCACGGGGAAAAGCCTGTGCAGCAACGAAGACCCAGCACAGCCGGAAACAAACAGTCTTGAGAGGACGTGGAGAAAAGGGAACCCTCTTACACTGTTGGTGGGAATGCAAACTAGTACAGCCACTATGGAAAACAGTGTGGAGATTCCTTTAAAAACTGCAAATAGAACTGTCTTATGACTCAGCAATCCCACTGCTGGGCATACACACCAAGGAAAACAGAATTGGAAGAGACACGTGTACCCCAATGTTCACTGCAGCACTGTTTATAATAGCCAGGACATGGAAACAACCTAGATGTCCATCAGCAGATGAACGGATAAGAAAGCTGTGGTACATATACACAATGGAGTATTACTCAGCCCTTAAAAAGAATACATTCGAATCAGTTCTAAAGAGATGGATGAAACTGGAGCTGATTATACAGAGTGAAATAAGCCAGAAAGAAAAATACCAATACAGTATACTGACACATATATATGGAATTTAGGAAGATAGTAATGATGACCCTGTAGGTGAGACAACAAAAGAGACACAGAGGTATAGAACGGACTTTTGGCCTCTGTGGGAGAGGGCAAGGGTGGGATGATTTGGGAGAATGGCACTGAAACATGTATACTATCATATAA